>CM067504.1:34807083-35070997 GCA_034509495.1 Acestrorhynchus altus | reverse complement strand
TGTGTGTGTGTGTGTGTGTGTGTGTGTGTGTGTGTGTGTGTGTGTGTGTGTGTGTGTGTGTGTGTGTGTGTGTGTGGAAGGGGTGTTAAACTGCTCTGGTGAACAACTGCTCCTTTGTGTGCACTAGGAAGGTTTGACGGGTTGAGCCAGGTGTGCGCAGTAGTGAATGGTACACGCAGTTGGTGTCGTCCTTACAACTGCACATGTTGGACAGATGTGAAACACACACCATTATCTGATCCCCACCCCCCACACACATGCTCACATATACTAGGGCATCTCAAAAAAATTTTTATATTGTTATAAAGCTCATTCATGATCACAAATTGTCATATTTTATATTCTTTAGGCTTATAACCAACCAGAATTCCAGAATCTCAAAATATTAGAAACATTTAATTCACATTACAATATATTACTAAAAACACTATTAACTTTAAAACAAAAAAAGCTTCAAGTATACAGCTAATTTTCTCTCTATCTATCTATCTATCTATCTATCTATCTATCTATCTATCTATCTATCTATCTATCTCTATCTCTCTCTATCTCTCTCTCTCTCTCTCTCTCTCTCATATATATATATATATATATATATATATATATATATATATATAATATTACTAATTAGCTAAACTTCTAAACATTAATCAGGCTTTAGAATTTACATACTGAAGATCAAGAAAGCTATAGATATAACTGCAGTGCCAGCTGTTAAGCAAGAAGTTTAATAAGCTGAGTGGGAGTCACTTATTTCCAAGAAGCAAACACAGGGTGACTTTCACTTTTCTTTCTTTACAAATGCACCTCGATAGAAAGACCACAAATTGAAAACGTTTCACTTCTAAGGCAAAAACACATCAGAGATAATTTACTCCAGATCAAGTTGTGTTAGACTAAATGAATCATAAACCAATGCTACAGTATTATGAATATTTGGGGTATACATTTGGGGATTCATTCAATGTTCTAGGTGAGTCTTCTATTATTTAATATACAGTGGACTCCAACAGTCTTAAACAGGGGTAGGAAACTCTGGTCCTGGAGTGCCAGACTTCTGCATGGTTTTGTTCTCCTCCTGCTCAAGCTAACCTGACTCAATTCAACTGTTAATTGCCAGGTTTAGTAGGATTGTAAGAGCAGGGGCATCAGAAAACTGTACAGGAAACTGGCATTCCAGGACCAGGGTTGCCTATCCCTGCTCCAAAATGTGTGATTTCCTTTATGACAAAAGTTTGTAAAAAGAAAAAATTCAATAAAAAATGATACTCCCATTCAAACAATTCTCAGGTACATTTGATCCACCAGAGAGTCCAGAAACCCAAAGTATAATTAAATCATGCTGTTCTGTACCAAAGTTATGTTATTATGGAACACAATTTGTACTAAAGCACAGCTAAAATATAATGAGTATTAGGAATACTTAATATACTTTGAGTATACCGGTCATATTTTAGTTTTACTACTCATCTAATAAAGTTTAATATATTAGTCTGAGCTGCCCGATTGAACTATACATACATTAAAAGTGTACTTAAATTAGTCTTGTAATACAACCACTGTGCATATTAATCACATATTTAACATTTCTAAATGTGTAGTCCCAGGATGTAATTAGTATATTTATAAAAAATACAGCCATTTCAATTATGTGCCTTTTTGATGGAGGAACCCTGCACTGACATATGGACAACCCCTTAAATGCCATGCAGACAGGTACCCAAGCAAGAATTGAACCCACAACCTAGAGCAGTGAGGCACACATACCACCTGCAGTGCCACCATCCTTTAATTTAAAAGTAAAGATTTTAAAATAATTTTTTTAGGAAAAATTGAGAAGCAATATAAAGAGTTACATTGAGTTACATTTAGTTACACAAGAGTACAAATTAGTGGTTGTAAAATAAAACAAATGAAGTACATAACAGCACAATTTAAGTATACTTTTTTGACACTATATGGACAAAAGTATCGGTCGCCTACTCAAGGGTATTTAAAAGAGGTGTCAATAGGTTCATGATTATCTGCCCCATAGAGTCCTATTCTTTTGGAAATACTTCTCTATATGGACTAGACAAGCTGTGTGTGCTTTCTCACATCTATGTCAGCAATGGGTGCAAAATAGCTCAGTATGTGTTCAGTTAAAGGAGTGTCCACAAACATTTGGACATATTGTGTATTAGAAGTTGATCAGAAGCTAATCAGAAACATATGGAATGAATGCTGACAGCCAGTAGAGTTGGACATGTATTCAAATTCTGAAATTCATATCAAAATTCATATAAAAATCTTTCACTCTCTTTGTTCTGTTGATAAATTTTGCAATCAAATATTGTATTACATTAGGCATATTTATATTTTTGTGTATTAATCTGAGTCACTGTATAAAGTGCTGTATAGGTATGCAAGAGATTGTAAATGCACTTCTGAGCTCACTTTTGGGAGAGGCTCAGGGTGGGCTACCCCAAAAGTTGCGGAAGGGGCCCAGTCTGCTCTCAAGCACATGTCAACCACAGATAAGCAATGTTCGTCAGTGAATCAAGAAAACCCCCTTCTGAAACCTACATAACCATGTAGCAACTGCAAGTGTGTGTGTGTGTGTAAGAGTGAGTGAGTGAGTGTGAGAGAGAGAGAGAGAGAGAGAGAGAGAGAGAGAGAGAGAGAGAGAGAGAGAGTGAGTCACCGCAGATTACGAGACTTTTCAGTAGCAGAGAGCAATTTTTGGGGTATATCATAGATATCATCAGCAGTGGCATTGCAGTGCATTGCATTTTGTTGATTCCTACTGGCTGCAACATTTTTTGGATGATGAGTGTATATACACATATCAGCCATGACATTATGACCTTGATTCTAATTTCACTGTCCATTTTATCAGCTCCACTGACCTTAGACATAATAAAGTCTGTAATTATAGAACAAATTGCTCCTGATCAGTGTTGGAACAAAAGGTGTTCCAACAGTCCAAATGATCTGTAAAGCAGGCAACAAACAAACAAACAAAGAAACAAATAAATAAATATTTAGGGTTTTTTTGATAGCACCATTTTACTGAAGAACCACTGGGGAAAAAAACATATTTAACCATATTTATCTTTTTATATATTTTGTTAATATATATATTTTTTTTTTGTTATATAAATTTATTTTTATATTTTGTCAACACTGTTCTCACAAAAACCCAGGCATACTCCACAAATACCTGTAGAGAAGTAGACCATTAACGGTTCACTTGATTACCACATGTATCTGACCTTCCAGAAAAAGGCCCAGGTTGAGAAATCTTCTCCAAATACATGTATTATCAGACTTATAGTTCCTGTTCTAATATGCACCCTACATTCACTAGAGACCAAAACTAATTTGCTAATTAGAAAGAAAAGTACATATAAATTGTGACATAAATGAGTGACTGGGTTTCAAGAGAACAAGATAACATGCCTGTGCTTCCTCCCCACCACCCAACTCATTCTGAACTCCAGACCTGTGCTCTTTATCTCAGTTAGACAGCCAACTCTGATAACAGTCAAAGACAATGAAACACAGTGGGACACTGGACTGGTGCCTCCATCTTTGAGTGGTTCACTAAATATAGTGGCTACACTATCTGACGTGACACCATGCTGAGAGTGTCCCCAGACATTAGCCAGATCTGACCAACTCCACAGCAGTGTCTGTGATCTACAGTGACCACAGCTGAAGTGGTTTAAGGTAAACTAGAGTAAAGTATAATTAAGCAAGTAAGAGAAGGTGGATTTGAGTAAATTAGAATTTAAAGATGACAGTATGGAATAAATGGTACCTAAACAGAAACTGCATAATGAAAATAACTTAATAAACGTAGTGTACACCACAAACACAGCACATCAGGGGCCAATGCTAAGCCCTGTGAAACTTCCACATCAACGCTAAAGCACCTTTTGGTTTAGTGACCTTCAGATAACAGGGTGTGTAACTTAATAGGAAACCACAAATGTTTGATAGGCTGAGAAAGATCCCAACTTGACCTCAGGAGATATGGCTAAGACAGCACTGTTGCGCGTCAGTGACTCAGCATAAAGCTCTCCTCGGAGCCAGCATGACCTCGTTTATGCAGTAGATGTTCACCTCTCCCCTTTGCTGTCTTATTGTGAATCTGTGACAAGGGCAACATGGAGAGACACAGTAGAGGATGCCTATGAAGAGGACAAAGTGCGGAAATAAAAAAGGGACAGTGCCAACCCGTGTCAATTGAACAATGGAAAGAGAGAACAGCATCTGAGATGTTTCAGTGAATTCCTACATTCACCTCAAGCTCCATGTAGTCAATCAATCAAAACCTGTCTACTGTTAAAAATCTGTTTTTTTAGTTTGCACTGGAGTGATGAGACTAATGTAGTTATGCTACCAAAAATTGAAAGTTGCCATTTTAGATGGTCTCAAATGTTATTTTATAGTCGAGGTGGCTTAAAAGCTGATCATCCAGTCACAAAATATACACTATATTTTTAACCAGTTTAGCTCTTGACCAGCATAGCAAATTTAATGGGTTTGATGTACTAGACTGACTATCAGCATGACCAACTGAGTTGGTTGTAATATTGACTAATTTCTTCAAGACAGTTAACCAGTTAGAATATGGCAATGACAATGTTGATAATGATGGTCATGCTGCTTGTGTGGAAAACCATTACTCAAACTGGTTCTGGAGGCAGATCTGCCTCTGAGGCACAACAAATGCAACTGGTTCAGACAGTAACCATTTAAAATAACCAGTAGGAGATGTGGTTGCTTTGCATAAAGGGTGTACATTTCATTTTTTTATTTTTTTTTTTCATAGTGTTGGTTTCTCAAAAACTGCCTGGAAGGCAGCATTTCACAGCTTCTATCCAATATTTTCTTTACTGCATGCCAGCACAGAGAGTACCATGACATTTCCAAATGACATAATGAGGCATTTCAATCAGCTTTAATGTACCTAATCATAAAGTTTATAAAGGAAGATCCATGTTTCTAAAGCTCCACTTACTGGTTGTTTTAATTGGTTATTCCCTAAACCATGCATTTGTTCTGCCTCAGAGGCAGCGCTGCTTCCAGAACCTTTTCCAGAGGTCTTGCTCATGGATCCGCTTGCTCACATGGTCATATCACATCACACCACTCATGCTGGTCAACAAGCTTGTTCACAAGCTTGGTCAAATTGGTTATGCTGGCAGACCAACTAAATGAAATAAAAATATACATCATACTGGTAAAGAGTTAGGCTTGTCTTGCTTCAGCTGGACAGGCTAGATTTTACAGCAGAGGTACAAGTACTGCTCAGAGCTGTATATGTAAATCATACCACTCAAATTGTGGGTATCACTAAAAAGAGTAGTCAACGTAGCCGTCATGAGTCCTGAGGTGGTCCATTTTTCTACATAGCAGTTTGTTATAGACTGTCAGAAGCCCCATGCACTGGAAACTGCCTGGAGATTTCTAATTCAAAAGAAGCAGCATGAACCCAGGACCCAATCCACAATGGCACACTGCAGTACTGCTAAAAGCTCTCTACTCAGTAGATGCATGCTAGAGACCCATCTTGCACATTTTCTCTCAACTCTGCTACCAACCAGACTCGACACAGTGACAAAAGGGATCAGCATGTTTGTTCCACAGCCGCATAAACAGCCGTAACGTCCACAGAGAACATCCAGCATGCACATTGAGAGAGCCACTGTTTATTTAAGCTAACACAGTGACTCCATTACACCAGAGGAGTTCCACAAACACTGTCACTCACTCATTTGTCTCTTCCAACCAGATATCTACTGCAAGATCACCAACAAAAACCTGACTCATACTTTTACAGTCTGACTGGACAGTAGCAGTTCATTTCAAAGGGTCAAAAACATCATTTGCTCTGGTCAGTATCCCAATATGGAGCACATAAATGTTATGTTTTAGGGGTGGCAAACAATGACTGTGAAAATATTCATCTGTTTATACAAGACACCCTCTCCCTTCCCTCTAAGGGTCTGGCAAAGGCAGCTCCCTAGCAACAGTGCTTGCGTCCTGAACAGCACGTGCTTGTGTTAAAGGCTGATAACCAGCGGGCCCCCTTCATCATGACCCTGACCGAGCATGCTGATATGAGAAAGTCGTGCATGGCAACGCAGGCTTCACTAAACAGTGGCTGCGTCTAAACTGCATTCTAACACAATAAATGGGTCACCATGGAAAGTGTATTAGCATATTAGTACAGTATGTTTGGTATAGTTAGAGCTGGACAAGATGCTTTTTTTAGCATATTACAAATAATGTCAGCACGGGCAGGCTACTTTTCATTATACAGAACCTAAGGCTTGGTTAATTTGATTTGGTGCAGCAGTGTAAAATGTTGAACAATTTATACTAATAGTTTGGTCCCAAATTTATATAGCAAAATACATTTTACATACACTAAATGCCCAATTGTGCCCTCTGATGATAAAAAAAAAAAAAAAAAAAAAAAAAAATCAGCAACCACAGATAGGGGACTCTGGAGCTGATAAACATGAACCTATTTCACACCATGCCAAATGTCAGGCATGGACTATAGGCCCCAGCTGAGAGCTGCGGAGGAGTGGAACTGTGTTCTCTGGAATGTTGGTGCTCCATCCAGTACTAATGGGATGAATTGATAAGTTTGGGGATGATCCTCCAACATCCTGACTTAAACACTCTTGCTAGGGAATGCAATCAGATTCACACATCAATGCTCTAAAACCTAGCAGGAAACCTTCCCTAGATAGAGACGGTTACTTGCACAAAATAACTCTTGAATTCCTTGAATACCCTTTAGAACAAACTGAATAAGCAGGTGCCCAAAGTACACTGTATTGACAAATCGACTTCCAAAAGTTGAAGGTCTTTTCCTTTTCCTGTAGATGGAGATACAAGGTTTTTACAGGACAGCAGCCATATTAATAAATTAGTATATTGTAACCATAAAGCAGTTGTGTGGTTTTGGAAGCAGCAATAGTCAGTGAAATGGGTCACCCTCTTGAGTGCATGCATACATGACTCATACATAGGGTGACTGAACAGAATACAAGGTAGAACATGGAGAATGTAGAGTAGCCGTCATGAGTCCTGAGGTGGTCCATTATTCTACATAGCACTTGGTTATAAACTGTCAGAAGCCCCATGCACTAACAGAATACAAGGTAGAACAGAGTGTCCCTACAGGAAGTGGCAATAAGATACCATCTAAAGAAGAGCGGGGTGGGGGTCATTTGATTATGTTCAAGATACATTTTTGCTAGAATAGCTTCACACACAAAACAGGATTCATTTCTTAAAAGGACAAAGGCAAGAGAATTGAAGAACACTTGACTGCATTCCTCCTTTAAGTATAAAGTCTTTATTTTAACCCAAGATTTTCCTTGGTATGGCTTTCGTTGCAGATATTGAAATGATGTGACATAAAAACGCTTCATGAAGCAATTATGTGCCAGCAGGTGCAAGCTGCGACTCGATAGTGTACTTAAAAAAAAAAATCCCTTAGGTGCGCATGTGGATTAATAGTCTAAGAAGAAATTATTCAAATAAGTTTAAAAAGGAGGGGGTGGGGGTTGAGGGGGAAATGCCAAATCAACTATTTACACATTCTCTTCTAGTGACCAGAAGCCATCAGCGTGTATGTTGCATACACTGGGCTTGCAGAGACAGCAGTTTATAAAACAAAGCAATATTACCACAGATCACTTAAATATCAACATAAATACTGCAAATGCACTTACTCATGGCAACGTTTTGAAAATGCTGTACATAATGAATGTCGCTTTAAAGAGGAAGACATTCAACAATCTTCAGTTTTAACAGTTACACAAAACTGATGTACCATAGGTATCAGTGTCGGCTACCATACCTGTTAAATTCCCATGCTTGCTCCCTCTGGTGCTAACTGCATCAAATAGTGATCAGTGAAGATCTCAATCAGGAGCTACATGTGAAGCATCTCCTGAACACATCTGTTCTTAGATCAGTTTTGCTTTATGGCATTTAGTCACATCCATCAACATGGACTGATACATGATCAAAGAGCTGATCTTCAATTAGCACCCTTACTCTAAAATACCATATACCAAGTCTCTGCACTTAAACATACATGCCTGAGGACTGTAGACTGGGTCTTGTTTGGAAGCAATTTGTTCACAGTTAACCCTGTATACAAATTTAACATTAAAAAAAAAATCTAAATTTACAGACAGTCTAGTTTAAAGGCCTCACCATTTTTAAAAAAGGTAGTCCTATGAGCTCCATTTTGTCCTTGTGAAACTCTTATGAAGATCCTTCTGTTTAAAAGATGTCTACAGGTGGGGGCTTCCCTGCCCCTTTTTCTTTACCTTTCTTCTGATGTTTAGGCCTGTTTGTAAGCTCAGAAAAAAAATAAATGAAACCCATCTCTCCCCAGGTATTGTAAGCAGCAATACCCCATTAAACCCTCAGGTCATCATTTTGAGTGTTCAATTTATACAGTCTTCTACACCCTTTTCCACGCCACCTCCACTACTCCACAACCAGGCACCTTGCGTTGATTGATCTGAACAATATAGTATAATGTGAGCACATTAAAACATAGATACTAACAAAGAAACAGTAATATAATAAAGCTTATGGCAACATGAATAATAGTAACAATTACAATAATATTAATAATTTTGAAGAGAATTGAAAGTGGGGGGGGGTGGGAAAAAATAATAATAATGGCATCAGTGCTTCTGGAAGACCTTTGAAGCCACTGCAGTTCTGCTGTTCTAGGCTCCGCAGCTGGAGCGAACATCCTGACGCAACAGTGCAATTAATGTCTATTCCTCGTGTATTCCAGGGCCCAAGAGCAGAATCCGGTAAGAATGCAGCTTGATCCTTCACTGCATGCGCTCAGGCTGCAGGTGCTGCTGTGGAGGGTACTGGAGGAAGGCTGGGGTGGCTGCAGCTGAGTTAGCAAGGGTCTGGCCTGGGGTAGGGGCAGAAGGAGCCCCCGTGGGGGTGGTGGCAGTGTACCCATAGCCAACAAACCCAGGAGAAGAGGCGTATGGGTAGTGCTCGAAGGCTGCTGAGGCATACTGGGCATAGGCTGTGCTGTAGTCCAGGTACGGAGAGCTGACTGTGGAGGCCACCTGAGAGGGGAGCACGAGGCTGGGCTGGACAAAGGCTTGTGGGTACACATACTGCGGCACCAGTCTGTGGACAAAGGAGGACAAGAATAAACACACATGCTAAGACCAAACATCAGATTGCAGTACTTTTTCAGGCTTGGGTCAAATGAGTTCTTCATTCATTGTCTTAGTGCTGCTTTGTGTGCAAATGTGTTTGTTTATAATCATCTAAACATTTCACACTTCACCAAAAACCAAATATTTTTAAATTTGTTTCAGTGTCAATGTCAATGTGGTTGAACTTAAGTGAACCACCTTAAGATCAACATATGCTATTGTACACCCCTATTCCATTAGGTCTTAACATATTAGCCAACATTTACACTATTGGTTACATTATGACAATTCTGCATCATGTCTATGCAGGTTTAGTGGCTCTGGACTTTGTGCTTACCGAAACAGTGAGACACAGAAAGCATCAACACTGGGAGAAGGCCAGTAAAAACATTGAACCCAATCCTTACACCACAGGTCAGGAAAACACAGGAAGAGAAGCTTGTTGCACAGGTTTAGAGGGCAGAAATGCCAGCCCCCCCTTTCCCTTCATAACGGCAATGTGTGTGCTGTGTAAACTCTGCAATCTGAAGCGCTGCAGGCTCAACCTGGTGCTCAGTGAGAGAGGCAGGAGACAGGCGCTTCTGGCAGCTTCCGTCACCCCCTCCAACACCCACAAGTGTTTTAACAGCTGCTACTTTTCACTCGCTTAGGAGTCTCACACACACACACACACACACACACACACACACACACACACACACACAATTACAGCAAGCACATGCTAACTACCAATACTAGCATTTTTATATTAATGACTTTCTTTGTTAAAAGGCATAAAAGTGGACAAAGACAACAGCTTCATCTACTCTCCACCATATGAATGTGCCATTATTAACAAAGGTGTGAAGACACCCCCATGAGTCCCTTCCTCTGGACAGAAAGTGTGTGTGTTTTGGGAGAAGGGGGGGAGGTGTTCAGCAAGACACACACTCATACACACAAAATGGCACTGTTGAGGGAGGGGTCTAAGATCTCAATACATAGCAGCTGGAAACAAACAGAATGACTCCCCAAGAGAAATGGCAAGACATGTCACTGGGGACGCATGTTCAGACAGCAGAAACTGAAAAACATGTCTCAGTTCACTCTAAAGACTCCTTCATTCTTGATCTTTCTGTGAATAGGACTACATTTAAATCAGCACTTGATTAGAATTGGAATATTGGTGAAAATAAAATTCATTACTTGGCCTGTCGCAATGATCATGTTAATCACCATACAAAAGGGCTGGGTAATATCACAATTAATATTAATATTGGGGTTTAAACAGAGCAAGATATGGGCTGAGACTATACTGTTTCAATAAAGTTTTAAAAATTATGTTCTGGTTCAATCCTGCGGTAAACCTTTATCTACTACCTTGCACTGCTCCACCTCCTAAGGCATAAGGCAGTGTACTGTAAATGAAGAGCTCAAATGTAGTTTAAACAAATCCAACTGTATTTTTACACCATATATAGCATCATAAATTGTCATTTGGTTCAAATATATAAGGATACTTTTGTCCACATCACCCAGCACTACAATATATTGAAAATAACCTTACCATCTTCCATTGTTTCCTTGCATGTTTGTTTACATAAAAAAATAACCAATATTCTATCCAATGGCAATGAACATCACATCAATAACAGCACCTTCATAATAGGACTCATACTTCATACATGAAGGAATTGGCAACAATAAACAACCACAGAACAAACTCGAACAAAGAGAACCAAGTGTCTGCCAAACTAATATTAAGTAAAGGTTTGTTGCTCTTTAAATATTATACCTGCGTTATTATAACACTATTATCAATATATTTTTTGATCAATAAGGTCATCACGAACTTCTTTCTCTCTTTTTTCTGGGACAATATTGTCCACAAACAGATTGAGTTATTGTGACGTGCTAATAACTTAAAAAAATAAAACCCCATAATAATAAAGTTTGTAAGTGGTGATCCCATGTGGTTCCCAGTGAAACTATCTTAAGTGTACCAAGCTGCTTCCTCTATGACATTGCACCAAAGGAAAAGGAGCATTGATTACAGAGTCACACTTAAAAGTGGTTGAGTGATACTCATTAAGAACCATGTTTGTCATGGAGATGGGAGTGTGAAGAGCTTTCAAATTAAGTATGAAGTTCTTTAGACCATTATGAAGGTTCTTCACACTCCAACATCTCCATTTCGTGGCTCCTTGTGAACATGGCTCTTTAACTGAAATTGCTCAAAGAACAATCTGAAGCACCTTTAATAGTGCAGTAACACATTACACTTACAGAATGGAGAAGAGAAGGGTCTTGTCTCGTCTCGAGACGACATGAGACCTTTCTCTTCTCCATTCTGTAAGTGGTAGTACAGTAAACTGATCAGATGCACTGTGCAGTGTTGCCCCCTCCCCCAATACACACAAGTGTCAAGTCACTCCAGTCAGCACTGCACACCAAAAGCCATGCGAAAGTCACAAAAGATAAAAGGTCTGCATCACCACAACTTGTATGCGCACACAAACACAAAAAAGATCACTTCAGACACAGCACACTGCACTCTCAAGCCAGGACTGGCACCTTAAGGGTTCCTGGACATCCACATTAGGCCCCAGGAAAGCCAGGGGCCCGAGTATCTTCTTCCCTCAATGATGCACTTCATTAACTGGGTGACCAACAGAGCACAGATGGAAGAAGAGCAGTGGTTAGCACAACACTGTTCAGGATAAGATGGCACATGAAAAACAATAAACCCATCACACATACAGAGACAAACACAAAAGGGTGCTATTATGGTCTTGGGAATGGAAGTAAAAGTCTGGGGTAAAAGCATTGGCAGTTTTATTTAACACCAGAAGAGACCAGGCATAGCTGATCATATCAAGGACTTTAGTCTGTACACACAGACAATTAGCATGTCACATTTGTTCACTGGATCACTGCTAGCTGTACATTGTTAGAATACCAGCACCTACAACGTGGTTTTAACAAGGAAACTATACAGTAGCTCTTCACTGCGCAAAAGTGTGCGAGACAGGAGTCTGGGTTTAATTCATAATTTAAAATTCATATTAAAATGCTGGATGCATAATTTTGAGCACACGTAAACTGATGACAGAAACTGTGAAATTAAACAGCATCACTTAACCTATAAAACCCGTAGTTAATAGGTCATCAAGAGACAAAGAAGCACTTAGAAACACTTCAAGCCCATGCAAACAGTAGCCGATGAGCTCATCCAAAACACAATGGATGGACAGTGATGGCTTGGAATAGCATTTGTCAATAAAATTAACAACTAGAGCACTTGTATTTCCTGGAGAAAAAACAAAAGAAAACAAAACAGCACCATAGGTGACTGTTCATGTTTACGTTTAGTGTCCTTGACATGGGGGAAGAGTACGCGCAAATGCACACCATGATCATTTTTTTACCTAGTCAAAGCGTTTTTTTTTTTGAGAGGGTGGTATTTCAAAGAACTTGCCAACACTTCTGAAACTCACATAAAGCTTCTCACCTGGTTTGATCAGACAAAACCTCCATGTTGCTCTCTTTACTCACTCCTCAACCCAATGACCTCTCACACTTCTTCAGCCTACACCCCTCATTCTCACTGTGGTGTCACTTTTCAGGGCCCCAAACTAATCACCAACCTGACAACATGACCGAGTTCCCCTACATAGAGAAAGTCACACAACACTGTCGAATGAGTAAATCTGGAATCACTGTAGAACGAAAGGAAAAACTGCTTGTGCTGGACAGTTTGAGAACTGGAAACGTGTGTTAAAAAACCCTCAAATAAACAGGGACGTGCGTCTGCGGTAACAGATGTCAGTTTTGATGCTGGTTAGACATTTGACCTGTGTGATCTCTCTGTGGGCTATACTGCTCTTCTCTGTGTCAGCAACGGCTTGACTGAGCAGTCTGAGTGAGTGAGAATGTGGGTAGCAGGGGCCATGAAGGCCAAAAATAAAAAAAGAAAAAGATGAGGATGAATGTGGCATGCAGAGTGAGAGAATAAAGTGACAAAGAACACAGAGAAAGTCACCCTGCTTAGGTCTCCTATGACAATCTGTATCTGAGCTAAAGGAGACAATGAGCTCCATGGGGGAAAGCGACAGGTGTTCTCTAAACTCGTGTGTGTGTGTGTGTGTGTGTGTGTGTGTGTGTGTGTGTGTGTGTGTGTGTGTGTGTGTTTTTTGGGGGGGTGGGGGGGTGGGGGGGGTGTAAACGTGTATGAAGGATATAATTGAGGAAATACGAGCCAACACCTGTCACACGGACAGAAACGTATGTTCTCCTCAACAGGGCTCCACCTCGTTACCACAGCAACCAAGTCGTAGACAGACCCTCATGTAAGCACATTTGTAAGCTGGCTTAGATTTGAACAAAGCCAGTCTGTCACCATGGCAAATAATGCAGACTATAACTATAGTTCATAGTGACCAGCAAATAAAAGCTTATAAGCTGACAAGATGCTAACACCACATCAACTTGTTCTTATCTCAAGGCCAATAAAGTATTGGTATACTCTATTCACGTTTGCAGCTTTGCCCACAAGCAAGTGCTGAAAATGGACCCACACAGACCTCACATTTTGGTTTTTCCCCCCTTGAGTACTGAAACAACTACACCATTATCCCTCATTGATCTGTAAAAAAAATATTACTGCAAGTTCACTGAACATCTCCATGCTTTAACACACTGTCCTCAAATACAAATAATGACAACATGGAGAAAACATGCTTCTAAAAAACAAACAAACAAAAAAATGAAGGTCTACTGACAGAGAAGTAAAGATCAGTCATGTCCAAGAACAAAGGGGGATTGTTTCTGTATGTGCAGCCTTAATTTGCATTGCAAGTCCATTGGTCATTGCTGTTTGTAGAACACTGAATGTGCAACATCCATGTACACAACTGGACAGAACAGCACATCACACAAGTGACTCTGGCTTACCCATACTGTCTTTGAATAAGTGCTGGATGGATGGGCTGAACACCAATGGATAATCCTGTAAAGAATGAAGACAGTTTTTACACAACAAACCAAACCACAAGTTCCATTAAGAACACAGATTTTTAAAACTACTTTTGAAAAGAAAAATGGACAAGAATTACTCACCTGTCTGAAGGCTGCGTGGCTTGGCTCCTAGATAGGCCAGGTTGACATTGGCCTTCCGGCCATCAATGATTGGGTTTGGGTCTTTACAGGCTCGTTCAGCTGCCACCCTGTCAGTCATTGTCACCTAAAGACAAAAATGTCAAGGTTGTCAGAATCTGCAAAAGCCAGCTCTGCCAGCTGATGCCAACAGTCTACCAAAACCTGCTAAGCCAGAACTACTGAGAGCTGCTACCACTATAGGAATCCCTTCCAAGAGGTAGAACTGTCAACACAATCTAAACTTGCAATTTATCTTCTGGTTTCACAGAGCAAACATACATGTTCTTTTCTTCATTGTTCAAAAAAAGGACAGGATTATCAAGTTTCTCCAGTTATCAGCAAGAAATATCCTTACTAGGGGAAACAAGGTCTTGAAAGTATCATCTAGACAACCTCACACTCTAGAAGCAGACACCCTCATCTTCCTGAGCCTGTCAAACCTGCCAGGCCACACACTCAGCCAAGAACAGCCGTTAAGAATACAGACCTGCCTCCCTGCCCCCCAACCCTCCTCCCCCATCTCATCACAGTGTACTGATTTACACGTTCAGAACCTGAGCAGAAGCATTAGCTTCCCGGATAAGCATCATTTTCCAGCCCATCTTTGGCATGAATATAAGCTATTGGATGACCAGTCGTTACTGGTTTGTGATAAATATTTGCATATTTTCTGACGTGTCCATTTAAACCCCCCTCTCCATTCCTCATACCTTCACTCTGGACCTGCTGCTGTATCACACGGATCAGTGAGACCATGTAAAAATGTGAAACATAAAAATGACACTTTGAATAATCATTTTAAACAAGTTCCTCATTGTTAAGTTCCCTGGGGAAGTTCTTCAGGCCTGTGCGGGTGGGCGACAGGGTTGATGCAAAACTAGCCCTGTAGAAGATCACAATGACTGACTGTTAAAGTGCACACATTGCTGCTGTCAAACAAAAACTGTGCATCTCTACTTTTGTCTGTTTTACACCCCCCCCCCCCAGGGTGCTTTGAACCCTGTAGCTGCTCTGTACACTCTGTAAATAATTCTGGATAAATATAGCAATTAAAATAAGTCAAATAAGCACTTCAGCCATAAAAGATCAACAAGTTTCCACTTAAATTTTTCAAGGCATCAAACGTTTGCTACACATTCTGAAGAAGGTTTACATTGATATGGAGAACCTACTAAGGTCCTCGCTAATCTGAAGGTTTGTGGAGTTTTAGGAAGAAGGTTGGTTATAATGTGAAGAAGCTGTTCATGAGGCAGCCAGCCAGGCAGGAGATGGTATGAACCTGCAAACCGAGGAACTCTCCATCTTAGGCAAAAATGAACTGCCACTCTGAGGGTCGTTAAGGCTGTGTAAACATCACTTAGGCGGACGAGTGCTCCTTACTACTGCAGCATAGCCGGGATGGGGGGGGTACAGAGGGTGGCTAGGAATATCATTCAAAATCTCACCATATAAAGCCCTCACACCACGCACGTGCTTTCTGGAAGTCGGCCAAGAGCTCACTAAGGAGAAGGCTTATTCCTAGAGGTCGAAAATCCAAGTCCAGAAAGTAAAAAAAAACTCCGCCCCGGGTGTTTGCTCCGACCGCCGGAGCGGCTGTGTGGTTACGCCGCTGCAGAGCTGTCTGAGCGGTCGGGGCAAAAACCCGGAGCAGTTTTTTTAATTTATATTCTGGAGCTGGATTCTCCGTCTCTACTTATTCCCAACCTGGTGTTTCTCCTCTCCCTGCACGCAACAAGCCGTGTGTTCAGCTTGACTAATCATTAGAGAACGTGTGGGCAGAGACAGAATTCCGAGCGAGTTTGGGGGCCGTTTCTGATTTAATCTTTAACCTCATGCCCAAAACCGGTGCGCGCGTCACGTGCGCGAGGAAACAAACAAACGCAGCCTTCTGCGGCGCGCGTCTTAAGAAGACAACACATATGAGTCTGAGATACTGTTCAAGAGCCTCGATTAGTGTTGCAATGGTTGCGGTCACTTACGAAGCCGTATCCTCTGGATTTGCCCGTCTGCCTGTCCGTTATGACCACCGCCTCGTCTATATCGCCGTACGCCTCGAAGTACTTTCTGAGTGAAGCATCGTTCGTATGGTAGGGTAGACCACCCACGAAAATCTTCGTGAAAGTAGTGTCTTTTTGGATTCCTGTTGGATGCATAGCGTCAAGCGTGCCGTTCCTGAACTGGTGCAAAAGCATTGGCTACCTCAACTACACAACAAGAAAGCAAACAAAACAAAAACACAGCCTGAAGCCGTCGTTTTCCTGGAGCCGACGAGGATTATATCGTTCTGGGGGGATCTTCCGGACTCCTCAGTCTTCAAACTTTATTTTTAACCTCTAATGAACATTGCCGTCTATTCTATTCTATTCTATTCTGTCCTGTTCAGTCCCGCCGGCTCTCCGCTCACACGCTGCCATAAACTACTTCCCCCTCACTTTTTTCCGGGGTCGTATATATGTACTATCTGTCCTAAGCCACGCCTCAAACGGAGAACAGCCAATGGCAGGGCGATCTTTTCTAGAAACTCTGAAAACTTTATAGTGACGTCACTAGTCCCCGCCCCCTCCACGTCCGGCCCAGTTCCACTCGCACCTGCTTTGTGTCCTTTACAGCAAACAAAGGAATAACGACCACTGTAGTCTTTAAACAGCGGCCGGTAATAAAGGACTCATTTACAAAAAAATAGATAAACAAAGCCAAAACACTAACAGAGACGACCAACATTCATCATATTTCTGAAAAAAGAGCTCGTGTTGAGCCTGAAACAGAGGAAGTGAAGTCATTGAACGGTGGTCTAGCTTTTATTCCTCATTATTCGTAATAATAAGTGTGTATGTTTGTGTGTGAGTTAGACGACGACAGGTAACGGGTGTATTTATTTTTTGCTTAAAGTGGAACCAAACCGTAAATCTTTGTGTGAACGGGAGGCAGGTCTGTTTCCAAGAACCCGATGCTCGTAAAACTATTTGCACTGACAACATAAACGATTCACAACCGGTAGCTCCCTGCTTCACTGACTCGGACAGTGCATTTGATCGCTTTTTGATGCAAATAAAGCGCCAGAAGTGACCGAATTCATTCACCAGTTGTGTTAGATGTGCCCTATGGGCTGGAGAAGTGGGCTTTCCACACATCTGTAGGAGTTACAGCAGCCCCTACACTGCCACATACACGCAGAAATGCATTAGAAAGCAAGCACGAGCTGAAATCCCCCTGCCCCACTGCACCAGGCTTGTGATCTTCAACTCCTTTGACCCAAAGCAGGGTCAGGTCACAAAGGCCTGGGAGCCCTCTGCTGCATTATTCATAAATGCAGAACAGCATCCATCAACTAAGCCTCTGCACAGCAGAACAGGCCAGTACTTGTATTGCCATGCACTACTGTTCACTCCTTCACTAATGTAGCCAAGTGTGCCAGGTGTAGCTACTGGTGGACAGTGTGGAACCAACCCGTTCATGGCACCATGAGGTACAGCCTGCCCTCATCATACACCAATGTGCACCAAATATCTCAAATAAGCCTCAAGACGCCTGTTCCTGACAGTTCCTCTCCCACGGTCTATTGAAGCATCTCTGTTAAGTACTGAAATCCTAGGTGACAGTGAGGTGATGGTCTAATGACCACAGAAAGGTGGCAGTTCTCACACTTTTACACCCAGGGCATGCTAGTCTTCTCACTCCAGGCCTTTGTAGCTCACACTGCACGTCTATTCATATCCTACCGATAAGTCTCTAGTGGCTCACCTGATGCATTCACTCACTTTGATCTGAGTTCTTTGATAATCGGCCACACTTCAACCAATGACTGGAAGTAAAAGGGTGCCTCCTAGTGGCCATGCATCCTAAAAGCAATAAGACAAAGGTGACGTACACCAGGACTCTTTTCAAAGCACTTCATATAAGCACGTGTATGTTGAATAACAAATTACCAGTTATCAAAGTCACTGATTAGTTGTAAAGGCTTCTGAATCTTGTATCAGGCCAACAAATAAAACCTAAAAGAAACTAAAGACTAAAGTTCTCAATTAAACCAAAATGTTTTAATGGTCTGTGTGCTTACTGTCTTATTACATGATGTTTCTACACTCACTGTCCAGTTGATCTGCTCCATTAGTCATACAGGAACAGTTCTATAATTACAGACTGTAGTTCATCTGTTCCTCTGCACTTTGTTATTTGTTACTTAATATGCAGCTGGTGGGACAGTGTCAGTGCTGCAGGGTTGGTGGTGGTGCATTAGTGTATGTTGTACTGGTACAAGTGGATACAACACAGAAGTGCTCCTGGACTGTTTAATCAGTTTCCACTCAATTGTACCGTATTATATTGCTCCACCTTTTCAGACGTACTAAGAGACAGAAGCTTATCTGTTTCTGCATTTTGTGTCATTATTTTCAGTTCAGCAGTAAAACTGAGGGGTTTAAACACTCCAGTAGGAAGGCTGTCTGATCTAGTCATACCAGTGGACCAGACTCTAATAGCACTGCACTGACGCTGACATGGAGGTGTGAGAATGACCCACCACCCAAATAATTCATGCTCTGTGGTGGACCTGTGGTGATTACTATTAAAGAAAATAGTGAAAAGTGTCTAACATAGTATGTAGAGAAACAGATGGACTGTAATCATAGAACTACAAAGTGCTCCTGTGTGACAAATGAAGCTGCTACAAGCAAGGACATGGTCAATGTTATTGATGATGTTCTAGCCTATATCAACATATTGAATGCATGGGAACCACAAAAATGAGGTAATATGGTGTAATAAAACAAGTTTAGAACCAACTTCCTTTAGGCCATGAGAATAGAAATATGTCAAAATGTGAAGAGTCCTGTAGACATTCATTTATTGGTTTCACATAATCATGAATGGATTCTACACCATGTTTTGACAGAAAAGCAGAGGTGGAAATGTTATCTTTGGAAGGCAATATTTAAAAAAACGAAGAAGAGCCGCAATCATGAATGTAAAAAAAAGAAGAGGGGAAAAAACAACAACATTATAAAGTACACCAAGAACACCAAAACATGGCTTCTTTCATTTCAATCAAAAGCCATTGGCTGTCATCACCATTGCATAGGGGTGGTTGGCCCCTTCTGATTGGTCCATACAAAGTATGCAATGCCCCGTCATTGGTCCAGATGTTAGCCATAAGGGGTGTCTCGCTCTCTCCCATATTTACACACTAACGCAGGTCTTCTGAGATGTGACAGCTTGATGAATCTAAAGACAGGAGGGTAGTGGTCAGTCATAAGTCATAACAGCATTTTCTTTTTCAAATCACGTTTATTGTTTTCTCTCCCCCTCTCCCAAACAAGTGCACAATTCATGCACATTAACAAAATACTTAGTCTAAGAAGCCACTTCTCTGGAATTATTTTGTCAATTCCCATCTTTGGTAAGATTGTTAAAGAGATCCCTCTCCACTTATAATCTGTATCTAATAATTATCAACAATGAATCAAAAATATTATTACTAAAGCTGATTCACAAAATCATACTACCAGGAATTAAATACAAACAAGAAGGAATCATGACTCTGATCCCTAAAAATTAAGACTATAAGCACTTCAGCTTAATCAGTTAAAAGTGATCAGTATATAGTCACAAAAACTGTGAGCAGCACAATCCAGTTAAGCACATTTCTACTGATCTGGTAGCGAGAAACATCTCTGCTCTACATTCTGACCCATGGAGCACTTCAAACAGCTTCGAACCCCACCCCAAAAAACAGCACTGTTCCAGCATGCAAAGCATCCTGAGATGCTGAGGAGGGCAACTGTCAAAAACAGTACAGAGAGAAGAGTCAGCAAAGGAAGCGGGGCAACTCCAGCCCTGCCTGGTGACAGACATCATCTCCACGGTAACGGAAATCCCACTCTCACCATTTCTTGTTCCGAGGCTTGAGTTCCTCAGCCGCGTTCCGCAGGAAGATATAGTTTTTCTTCTGGGGGTTGTAGTACTCATGTCCCTATGACCAAACAATAAAACAGATGAAACACTGGGGTAGATCTATTTGCATTCTCTGCATTCTGCAAGTAGTCGATAGAGCCAAGTTGATAGAGAACTTGGTGTCCAGATTTCACTTTTTCAGAGCTAGTGAGATATAACCAAAAATGTGCATCAAGGTTTATCTAAAAATTCTGATCTACTGATTTCCAGTAGATCACTATTTCTATTACTGTTTTTCTATTATATATCAATGAGCTTCATTTTTCATGTATAGAATGAAGGCTTTAAGTACTAAAAGGTTTGCAAACAAAACCCAAAATCACATGATATATGAAGCAATTAGAGAGCCTGGCAGTTCCCTGGGGAGTGTACTAGTCTACTGTCAAAAGTTTATGATGGTCTCAATTACACAATTTTGTTCTGTGGTCTTCTGTCGCAGTATCCTAGAGTGAAATGTAAATGAATCATACTGCTATGTAATGTCATGTAACTGAACCACAGAATTAACATGACATTTTTACTTTTACTTTAAGTAGGGCTGTGAAACACTGCTTCATATCAGTTGCATGTATTGTTAAAATGATTTATTTTAGAATTCAAATGCAGAAATCCAGCCAATGCAAGGTCCCTGATTCCGGTTTTTATTAAAGTGCAATAAAGCAGTTAAATAAGAACTCCCAGTAAACATGTCTGATAATAGGATGTACCTTAGACCAATCATAGCTGGAGCTGTAGGCAAAGATGTTTCCATTGTGGTTGAAGCAGCAAGCTGTGATTGGCTGATCAAGCTGCTCAGAGGTCTTCAGCTTTGTGCGAGCATCCTTATCCCAGAAACTGAAGCGGCCATCAGAACCAACTGTAGCCAGTGTGCCATGCACAGGGTGAAAGGCAATAGCATTGACCTAAAAGACAGAAGAACAATCACACAATAACATAGGAACCATTTCTCATTAAAATTTGGAAGAAACAATTGATCTTGTTCTTTCAAAAATGAATACATTCCTCTTTACCAATAAGTAAATGCCATATGATGCAGCACAGAAAAATGTAAACATACATAATAGCAAAAAATGTTTAAATTGTAAATTCCATACTGACAAACACTAAACAGAGGGCATTTTTAAAGTAAGTAGTTCAACTCAAGTTCAAAGTTTCTCAATTTAAGTTTCTATTTAAAAGTACACAGTGCTCACTTACTAAAATATGATCTACTGCTTTTATGGCATTCCCAACACAAAAATATTATTCAAAATCAGCAGACATAAAATCTCACTATGTCCCATCAATCCTAAAAGGCAAAACATATCGGCCAAACATTTGAACAAAATCACCAACAACAGTTTGGATTTGGGATGCAATAAAAAAAAATAAAAAGTGCACATAATCCACTGTGCAATAAAGTGTTGGGAGTGTAAGGGGTTATGGTTCTGGAACACACTGTATTATGGTAATTGTAGTGAGTGTAGCTGTAGTTGGGTTTTGCTGCTTGCATGTGCAGAACACTGAGCCGTTTTTATGTCTCAGTCAAACTCATTCTTGTTGGTGGGAACATGGATTTTACCTCAGAATGGGTAGAAAGTTAAACTCATTCTGGCTCTGGAGTTAGGAAACCATAAATATGTTAAAAAAAAAACATTATGCATTGATTAAATATTTTCTGCATCAAAATCATTAATTACATCAAGGAATCATGGCAGCCGTCAAATCCACACTACACAAGCTGAAAATACAATGAAAAAATGAAAGTGGTACTGTTGATTGAAATTATGCAAATTACAAGCTATATGAAACATACAGCATAAATATCCTGGGGTGTGGCAGTATTTGTTCCATTGGATCTGTGGCACTTGAAGGTGAAGTTATCCTTGGCTCTAAGAAAATAATATAATAATAGATTAAAATGTTTATATTATTAATGAACTAATTCAGTGTAACATAAATGGATTATTTGAGGACTTACGGATTGGGTGGGTTAATATAATGAATGGCCACTCGCCCCTCAATGCTTCCCAGTGCAAACCCTGTGGGTTTATTTTGTTTATCCTTAAAGATGGACACACAGCGGTGCTGCAAAAAAAAGAGAACATACAAATCCAAATTATTACACATTTCTTATCTCTTTTGCTTTGAAAACTTATATAACTTTCTTTTACAATTCTCCAGTGAGTTGTCCCTAACTGGATAAACATATCAGGTGCTTAACTAACCATTAAACAAAGAGAAACCCAAGAGACCAACCTGATGTTTCAAAGGTGAATCTATACGTCGGAACTCAGATGGCTGATTCTCCAACTGATATACAATTAAGCCTCGCTCAGCAGTGGCCACCACAGCCATAGGATACACCTGGACACAAACATACATTATTTTGCTAATACAGAACATTAATACATGAGCTTGTACTGTGTTTTTTTCCCTTTCAGACACTTTTCAAACAGTTTTAGGCTATGCCTGTTTCCAATGGACTATGAAAAATTCTTTTTGAAGTGACTGGATCAACCTTTAAAGAGTGTCAAAACAAAGCAGAGCTTGTCTTTTATGCAAGTATGTCAGTTCCCACTGTGTTCTGAAGACCACAAGCAACTGTGTGAAGTTTTTTTCAGCTTTTATTAATTTAGGGCTCATTATCACCAGACCACTTTTCCTTGGTACTTCAGTATCTTAAATATTTAAGATGCTATAATCAATCTACTACGTAACAATGCTAACATCTTTATGCTAAGGGGTTTTAAGGAAACTCACCTCTGCTAAAATTGGTAAAATGATTGGTGAAATATAAAGATTACAGGCTTACAAGCCCTACTTAATTACAGAATACAATTTAGGGTGATGTGGCCTTGCATAACCCTCAGTATAACATTCACCAGTGGGATAATGTTAGTGTACCGTTTTCTCTAAGATGATGTCAGGCTAGTTATTAGTTACAAGGCCATGTTTCAAAAATGAAAATACAGTTATTCTACCCAGCACATAAAGGAAAACACAGAGCAGAACATCTGCAATCATCTACTTACCACATCAGCACAGTAACATCTCTCTGGCATCTGCAAGGACATCATGGGGTTTGGGGAACGTGTGTCCCAGAACTGTCAATTGGCCACGAAAATAAAAAAGATATTCAGCTCAGTCACTGGTGTTAAATCATAGAAGGCACAGACTGCATGCATACTAATTTGTAAGGGCCACACCAAACACAAAGCTATTAAGAACAGCATATTAGTAGGTCCTTTACTATGAATAGTGATACTAGTCGAGTTCAAAGAAGTAAACCAGTTAGACTAAGAAGTGTGTACCAACCTTCAGTGTTTTGTCCCAACTGCCCGTCATTACACAGCTGTAGTTTGGGGCCTTTATCCAGTGGATTGTCCTGATTGGACCTTCATGCTAAATATAATACAAGGCAATACAAACATTATTGCACATTTATTAAACACTTATTTATGTGCACCCATGTTAGTCAAAAGAAGAAAGGCTTACTTGTGCTATCTGCATGGCCTGGTTGCTGTTCAGATCCCACATCTTGGCAGTTTTATCACATGAAGCAGTGAAGACCTTACTTCCATCCTATTGGTACAGAACACACACACATCTGTATCACTTCCAAATACAAAGTAGAAACTGTGCCCTTCTACATGGATGTATAATGGCTTACATCACTCCAGCAGACATCCAGCACTGGGCCTGTGTGCATCTGCTGAGCTTTTGGAACAGTCTGGCCATTGTCTTGCACTTCCCAGCATCGCACCTGGCATCACAGCACAATAATCATTATTATATAACATTACACAACAATAAACTAGGATAACAAATAATTTAAGATGACTACAATGTAATGCCCATATGTGTTATGGATGTTACGAAAGAGATAACCTACATCATTAGCCCAGGAACCTCCTATCAAAAAGTTTCCAGGCATTGTTGGAGGACTAAAGGCCAAGCAGCTTATACTATCATCTGGTGGGGATGTAACCTCAACATCCTGTATCAATGAAAAAACAAGATAAAAGATTTGGGGGATTCAGAGAATGACTACAACATATATAGACTTTACAAATAAACAGAGACTGTACTGTTACCTTCATTGGGTTATGACTATCTGTTGTGGTGCTGCCGAAAACTCCAGTGCCTCCGGTCCCAAAGCCGGAGCTTGAGCCAAACAAACTCATTGTAGGTTACTGGCAGAAAGCTGTGACTAAAAGAAAAGGGGAGGTCTTGAAATGAACCAGTTTCCAAAATATCATCGGGAGGCGTAATCTTATTCAGATGGTAATCCAGGTCCAGAAAATAAAAATCCACCCCAAGATTTTGTTTTGACTTCTTAGACATAGCTCTGCTGCAGCTAAACGGCCAGGTAGTTGGAACAAATTGCTGTTTATTTTCTGGACCTGGATTATCCGTCTCTGATATCGAAACTTGAAAGAAAGAAAGAAATATCTTATAAGTTGTATAGGTATAATGTGCATCTTTGTCTACTGACTGTTTTCTGTTGTAACAGTGAAAATGTCCCCCAGTGGGACAATAAAAGAGTCTTAATGTATGTATTAAACACCGCCCTGCTCTGATGTAAAACAGTACATCACCGCTAGGTTGTTAAAGTGAGTGAAAGAACGGCTGATAAATGGAGGGAATGTATAATGCCTGTAGATGAAACACACTGCAGTCCACCGTCTGCGCTAAGCTAACTAGCCTCGGTGTCATAACCGCGCTTCTCTCGCCACCGAGTAGCAACCAAACAAACACAGCCAAACCCCGAACAGCCCGTTACCGCGCAGAGACGGAGCCGCTCCTCTTCTGTATCGGCCGCTCAGGGCTTGAGATGCGCCATTAAACTAGGCGACTTCACTTTCTCACGCTTACGAGGCGCGACTTGATGACGCGGACCGAACGTCAGGTCACGGCGCCGTTGTAGTTGCACGTGGAAGCAGCGTCCAACATTGAACTGCTCACATAATGTTTGCGTGTATGAATCCCTCTTAAACCCCCACCGCTACTTTATATCCCCGATGATAACAGCCTGGCCTTACTGGTAAACTGGGCTGGCAGAGGCTGACCAAGCTGGTAATCCAGCGTCACTAGTCTGGCCAGCTCTAACCAGCATGAAATTTACTGAATGATGACCAAGGACTGGTTAACCAGCTTGCTTATACTGAGTATGTCCTTGTCTATTCAACCATCTTGACCATCAAAGAAGCTTTATTCTATATAATATAATCAGAATAATATTATATATAAGTATAATCAGAATATCGATTTCATTCTGTAAAACTAAAAAAAATCTTTAATATTACATGTGTACATTACATAAAGTGACAGTCATTTACAAATATTAGATCATTTTAATTATGATGACTAATCACAGTATCATATATATATATATATATATATATATATATATATATATATATATATATATATATATATATATATATGTGTGTGTGTGTGTGTGTGTGTGTGTATATATATTAGATAGATAGATAGATAGATAGATAGATAGATAGATAGATAGATAGATAGATGTGTATTGATAGGTGTTACTGATACAGCCTTTGTCCTAATAATGCCTCAGCCATGTAGGTATAAGCGTTTGAATTTCATAGAAGGTAAAGTTTACATAACACTTAATCACAGCTATACTATTATTTGGCTTCTGTTGCACACACCACAAGAGGGTGTCCCAGAACTGCATTTCAAGCAAAGACAAATAATGCAGCCTTAGGTGGTGCTGTTGCTGAGAAGGTATATATGACTTTGTCATTACAAAAATGTAAACAAAAACAAAAGTATTCTAGTACGGAAAGATTTTCAATACTACATGGTTCATCCATGTTAATGGTAGGATGTGTTTTTCCATCATGATGTTCAATTATTTCTTTTGGACTTCCAATGATAATAAGAAAATGGTTCCACATCCTTGTTAATCTACATATGTATGGGGTACAGATTTCTCTTGACTGTACAGGAGCTCAGTTTAGGTCTCTTTTTCTAGATTGCAGATCCATGCAGGCTGTCTTACAGCAGTAGCTGATTCAGTTTAATATATAATCACATTACTGTTCATATTCATGTTCAGCGCAAATGAAATGCAGCAAACTTGCCATCCTAATGAAACCTGATTTACCTGCATTACCTCTTTTTCTTCAAAGGACCTGAAAGACAAGAAAGGCATGCTTGAAATCACCATGTTAAATCTCTCAGGCTTGAGGATGTTTAATCACTTATGTCCTCTGTGTTTAATGTAGTGCTTACTTTCAGTCTCTTCATTCTTTTAGTTGGAAATGAACTCTCAATATCAAGTAATGACTTGATATCCAGTACCTCCTTTACACTCATGACCTGTCACACAAAATAGTTGGACCACATTATGAAGAGCAAGCACCGAAGGTCAGACAAGGCAGTACATTGTTTTCTCTGAAAAATCAGCCTGTCCTCTGATTTTATTTGCATCCACTATTTGTGGACAAACACCCGTAATGGTGACATAATGCAGTGACCCCTATGGTTCATGAGGGATAATAGTGTTGAGTTTTACATGAGTCTGACTAATGTTCCTTGCTCAGTAGGCCAGACAGCATGTCAGTGCCAGACTGTTTTGGATGGTGCTGCTATCACCATGGAAACTGTGTTGTCAGAGCTTTGCTATACCTGTTTGGAGTGCTCCCCTCTCTCTCTGTCTCTTTCCCTGTAGACTTGTAAACAACACCTACAGCCTGGTTTTCTGTATTTTTATTCCTTGGAGAACATGTTTACCTTTCATTTAGACTCCATGGACCCTCAGACAAACAGATCTGTTGCAACAAATGTCATGAAAGAAGGACAGAAAGTAATGGGTGTGAGTGGGACAGACACAGACAATGTAAACATGGACAAAGAGACAAAGTATCCACCTCTTTAATGTAAAAACATCAACAGCCAGAGAGGAAAACAAGACAGCATCATCTAAATAATTTCTTATTTTCTTTCCAATGTCTGTCCTATTTTTAGTCTGCCTCATGCACAAGTGAAATTTTGAAAATGTCACATTATTTCTACATATCAAATGCCTTCAGCATGGTGGCAGATACTCAGCTCAGGCAAAACCTTTCAAAGCAAGTAATCAGTCGAGCTACTTGGTCATGCACCAGTCTGTGGTTATAAGTGAACATGGATGCAATTAGCACCTGTGCTAATGGCTTTAGTATGTCTGGCAGTAAATCTTTCATTTGATCAGGAGCACGAGAGAGCTGGATCAATGAGATGAGATGGATGTGACCTGAATCTGTCACACATGGGGCAGGTAGGACACTAGGACTGCTGCAGTCCCTAAAATTATTTTGCTAGTGTGCATTAACACAACAGTGGTGACTAAATATTTCAATTCTGAATGTTCAATATTTCTGCATATATGTGACCTAAAACAAGGCATAGATGTAGATAAGGAGAAATATTTAATAAGACAAAAAATATTACATTATTACAATGATCCAATATTACATATTTGTGAGTGGCAAAAGTATGGGAACCTATAGGATTATCAGATCATTTGAAGGTGAATTTAAAGTCAGGTATTTTCAACCAGGGGGATGTCAGGTTTGAGTGAGTGCCCTGTCTGATCTTCATTCTGATCTTCACAACATGTTAGTGGAATTGGATCATGGCACTAACAAAGTAGATGTTGGAGTTGGTGATACTCATCAGGCTGGACACGGTTACCTATAAAGAGTTTGGATTCCTCCAATCAAACAATCAGACAGATGTAGGAAATTCAAATTATTATCCATTCTAGGAGTGGTCAACCAAACAAAGATCATGCTAAGAGCAAGGCATGTCCTTGAGGACACAAAGGCACCTAAGGTAACTTCTGAGCAATTAAAGGCCTTTCACACACTGGCTAATGTTTATGGTCTTGAGTCCACTATCAGGAGTAGCACAACAATGGTGTGAATGGCAGGGTTACAGGAAGAAAGCCATTTGCTGCAGATCGCAGGGACAAGCCAGAAGCATACTCGAACAAAGTTTTGTGAACAGATGAGACCAAAATAGATCTTTTTGGTTTAAATAAGTGTTATGTTTGGAGAAGAAAAACATTGTAATGTAGCATAAAAACCTTATCTGTGAAACAGTGGTTTGGGACTGTTGTGTTATATCTGGGCCTGGAAGGTCTGCCATCATTATCCAGCTATTTATAAATTATACAGTCAAATTCTAAAGGAAATTTTCAAGATATCTGTCTATGAGCTGAATCTTAAAATTCTGAGTCTTGCAGCAAGACAACAGCCCTAAGTACAAGCCCTTCTACAACACAATGTTTAAAGAAGAAAATCAATGTTTTGGAATGGCCAAGACTACGTCCTGACCTTAATCCAATTGAAATGTTGTGGAATTACCTAAAGCAAGCAGTACATGAGAGGAAACCCACCAACATAAGGAGGAGGTTTGTAAGGAGGAATGGGCTGAAATTTCTGAGCTGATATGCAGGACATAACATTAGATACTAAAAGCAAAGGTTCACACACTTTTGCCACTTGCAGATATATTTATACTGGATAATTTCCTTCAATAAATAAAGTTAATATTTTTTGTCTCATTTGTTTGATGTGGTTCTCCTCATCTACTTTTTGGACTTTTGGGAAAATCTGAAAGTGTTTTAATAAAATTATATTTGCAGAAATATAATACTTAGAGTTCACAAACTTGTAAGCACTACTTTAAGTAGCCTTCTGTGTGTCAATAACAGCGTTAAAGATGTTTATGTGCTTATAAAATACCCATGTCTCCATGTAGTGTACTGACTTTGTTGATGCATTTCTGTGTAATATGGCTTCTAAGACAGCAAACGCCCATGTATCTTATCTGTAATGTCTGGAAATTCCATAATCTCTTATTGACAATCTAAGGCAGGGCAGTATTTGCTACAAATTTGACATATGATGTGATTTTGTGCTGAATCTCTGAGCCTTTAATTGAGTGAATGCTTTAAGTATTATGTGTATGGCAAATGTGCTCATTTGAGAAGTTCCTTATTTGTGGCAGTCATTAGTTAAAGTAAACAAAAATATCAAAATTGTTTTAAAAAAGTCTCCAGTGAATAGTCTATGCAACAGCTCCTTTGGGGTGCTCCAGACTTTAAAGATTGCTTATTACTGCCCTGACTTTTCTGGAGACTGTTAAGGGAATCATTTGTGTCAGCCACATTAGTGAGCAACTCTTTGGCTCCATTTATCATACAAAGGATAAATGAATTAAAGGACAGAAGTATTCCACAACAAATACATAGACCAGTAGCAAACAATACAAAGAGATTATCTCACCAAGTGATCTAGTAAATACAATCCCTTTAAAATAAATATTTCAGACTATTTATATTGAAATGCAAAACTAAGAGATTAGCATAATTTATTCATCTAAGTTTCTTTATTTTATAAAATATTTTAAAAATATACATTTTAAATTCCTTCATTATTTTTTTGTACTGCACCAAAGTCTATTGAATTCCACCAGAGCTGAAGTATCTAGCTATATTTATAACAGTATTTCACTCCCACCATTGTTGTCTTATACAATCAACAAAGTTTATAAACCTTCGGTTTTAATTCCTGAATGTTGTAAAGAATGTTGTGCTGTCCTTTCAGTTCTGGGAAGCAGACAGTTGCTCCAAACATGAAACATGTAGATTGATACATATCAGCCAATGAACCAAGGAGCATGGCTCCAGTGATGTTTGATGTAGATGATCCCATTGCCTTTTTAACCATCTGAGGAGGAGCAGTCACATAAAAAAGAGAGAAAACAAAGATTGAACAACTGAGCTGTACAAATATTTGCACAAGGAAATCTGACAAATGACACATGAGTTACGAATTCCTCTTGACAATGGGCTGTGACATGACTTGACCAAAGACGGTGAATCACAGTGGATATGTCCTCTGAAAGCACTGCACCTGCATTTCTCCACAGAGCAATGACATATTATGACATTATGCAAAAGAGAAAGGAAATCAAGCAAACCTTAATTTTTAATCTGTCTTCTTTTTAGAAAAAAGATCATATTGAAAACCTAGAGCATTTGTACACATAAGATGATACATCTGTTGGGACACTGGTGTCAGCTGTTCACACATTCCCTTTCACTGTTTTGGTCTCTTTATATCTTGCTCATTCTCTCTCTCTGGCATTCATGCACACCCTCTTGCTTAAGCACACACACCCACGCTTGCAAAGACAACACATACTGTCAGCTCATAAAACTAAGGCCAGTTTTGAGGAAGAATCATACTTGGAAAAAAACTGTGAAATTGGTCATTGCACAGAATGGCTTCAGTAAATACCCAGTTCTACAGAGTGGGATTGAAAACAGTTGGGGTTGGGGTTGGGAAATATCAACCATCAACCATGTATTTGTCAACCATTCTTAGGTTCTGTCCGTACCAAATGTTCTTAGTAGTCTGTTGTCAATACAATGGTCCATGCTGGCTATATCAGCCAACAAATTTAAGAGTTTTTCCTAAAGTGTCTACAGAGTATTCAATATCCATGTAAGTGCATCTCTTATGGTGTGTGTGTGTGTTTCGGATTTGGAATAGTGTTAGGTTAAGATTATCATCATCAATGTTCTAATTCATCCTTGCCACCATTTATAATTCCAGTTGTTTCAGGCTACATTCCCTGTTTTAGTTATTTTCATTTACTGTTTTAGAGCGCCCCCTGTCTCCTGAAATCACATGATTCTCTTTTCCACCCCCTGACCGACCCTCAGAGGAGAAAAGACTATTTTGTCCCAGCATCCTCTGGGACAGCTCAAGGTGGTTTGCTCCACGTTGGTGAGAGCTGTTGCCGAGCTTGGGGCTGACATTCCCTAAGAGACGTTCTGAAGGACTTGAACCTGGTCCGTCTTGAAGGTGGTCATCTTCATCTGTGTCTGCATCAATGTACTTGCTGATGGATGCATCGTGGAATGTGAAAACAGTTGGAATCAGTGTCTCAGGAGTCTTTGGGGGAGTCTTGCTGCTGGCAGTGGTGTAGACAGACACTTCTGGGCTCACCATGGAGCGATCAGAAATGATAGAACTGTCTGAAAGAGCATTAGAGCCTCCTCCATGGGTTGCAACTGCGGTAGGTCCTGTGCTTTCTCCAGAGAAAAAGTTGACCTTGAGGGATCTGGTCTTTAGGGGATTGCCAATCCGAAGACCTCGGGGGCTGTCAGAGAACATGGTCCGTCCAGGCTTTGGTGGACCAACAGGATTCTTCATGGACTCGTGCTCAAGGGTTGTCTCAAGTCCTGGATTGGCGCTAACTCTGTTAGGCTGGGTTGAGATTGGACTGTGTGAGAATCTTGAGCTCTCCAGAAAGTCTGTAGCACAGCTGATGAAGCTGTCAATGCTTGACATGCTCCTCATATCCGTCACACCTTCAGTTGTGGTGGGTGCTCGGTCAGCAGGAATACTTCTCATTTCCATTTCATCTCTCTTTTTGCCTGACTTAGACAATTGACCTTTCTCCTTACTGTTCAGGTTGGGCTGGGACTGGGTCTTACCCATTTTGCTGTACATCTCTTCCAGCTTCTGAACATTGAGATGTTGTGGGCTGGATGGACTGGTGCCTCTAACTGGAGACCCTGGCTCCTGCCCAGTGAAAGATTTGTTGGAACTGGTTTCTGAGATGGTGCGCTTGGGTGTCCATTTCCAGCGGGTGGGAGAAGTATTACAGTTATCCTGCACTTTGTCTTTCTTCACCATGTTTTCTTCAGTCTTCTCTGTCACCACCACATCCATGAGCTCTGTATTTCGAACAAAAGCATCCTTTATGTTCATAGACACTATACTACCATTCCTCTTGGCCCTCTCTAGAGCCTCACGCCTCTTGATTGCTTTCTCTTGTCTCTTCTGCTCCTTATAGAACTCAGAGAAGTTGTTTACAATGATAGGGATGGGAAGGGCAATGACAAGCACTCCTGCAATACAGCAGAGACCACCAACAATCTTTCCTAATAACGTTTTGGGATAGATGTCTCCATAGCCTACAGTAGTCATGGTAATAGTGGCCCACCAGAATGAGGCTGGTATGCTCTTGAATTTTGTGTCTTCTTCATCTTTCTCTGCAAAGAAGACCAAGCTAGAGAAAATCATGATGCCCATGGCTAAGAAAAGGATTAGTAGGCCCAGTTCATTGTAACTGCGTCTTAATGTGAATCCCAGTGACTGTAGTCCTGTGGAGTGACGTGCCAATTTTAGGATTCTCAAAATTCGCATTATCCGAAAGATCTGCACCACTCGCCGCACATTCTGGAACTGCAGCACACTCTTGTTCGACTCCGTCAGGAAGATGGTGACATAGTATGGAAGAATTGCTAGCAGGTCGATGATATTGAGTGGGCCTTTGAAGAACTTCCATTTGTTAGGTGAGGAGAGAAAACGAAGAAGGTATTCCATGGTAAACCAAGCAATGCAGACTGCTTCTACATGGGCCAGCTGAGGGTTGTCTGTTGCTTGCCCAAACTCATCTATGTCTTGTAGTTCTGGAAGCGTGTTTAGAGATAGAGCGATGGTGGACAGCACAATGAACAGGATTGAGATGATGGCCAAAATCTGTGGAAACACAATTAAAAACAAAATCAGTCAGTATTTCATGAGATACACTGTATCAATAACAGAATAATGCTACCTCAATTAAAGGAGCTGGAATGCAGTTTCAGCTGGTAAAGTCTGAAATATAGCACTGCATTTGTAAATAACCGTGGCGATGCATCATTTGTTCCTCCTGATTCTGAGGTAGTTATCACAAAATCTGGCAGCACTGTTTGCAGCCTGGCATGGTCACTGTGATGCATCACATCTGAGTGTGCTGTTCAGTATTTTAAGATCTGTTACCTCCTGCTCCGGTGGTGATATGAAATTTCCTTTCAAATCAGCATCGAGTTTCCTAAAGGAGACTGAAGTTAATAATAAGAGTCTTTAGTGAAGCTGATGCTTGGTACATATTACTTATTCATGACACACTTATTGAGCTAATTCTCCTTCTGCATTTTGTACAGAGCAATGGCCAAGCAGCCAAATTAGATAATGTGGTATAATCTAAATAATGTAAAACCATTCATATAAAACATTGTACAAAATGTGAATGCCTTTACAACACACAATTATATAATCATTATATAATAGCAGTATGAGGCTTATTGTTACACCTCACCATACAAGTGTACATTTACATTTACATCATAGCATTCTGACCACCTCCTTGTTTCTATACTCACTGTCCCTTTAATTGGCTTCACTTACCATACAGGAGCACTTTTAAATACAAAATTACAGATTGTAGTCCATCTGTTTCTCTGTATACATTTTTTGCTTCTTTTTACCCTGTTCTTCAGTTGACACCACAGAGCAGGTAGTGGTTGGTGGTTCATTCTCAGCACTGCAATGACACTGACCTGGTAGTGGTGTGTTAGTATGTGTTGCAGTGGTATGACTGGATCAGACACAGTAGTGTTGCTTGAGTCCACTCACTGTCCACTATACAGTCCTACCTAGCTGCTCCAACTTCTAGATATAATGTGAGAGACAGAAGCATATCTGTTTCTGCACATTTTGTGCTGATCAAACTCTAGTCTTTCAACAGTGTTCACAGGATGCTGCTGGCTGGATATTTGTGACTGTTGGACTACTCTCACTCCAACAGGGACATTGAGGGGTTTAAACACTCCAGTAACACTGCGGTGTGTAATCCAATTAGTTCAACCACTAATACACCACCACATCAGTGTCACTGTAGTGCTGAGAATGACCTGCTACCCATATAATACCTGCTCTGTGGTGGTTCTGTGGGTTCTTAGCCATTGAAGAACAGGGTGCAAGGAGGATAATGTATGCAGATGGACTACAGTCTGTAATTATGGAATACAAAGTGCTCACTGTTTACTAAAATCTATACAAAATGTAGAAATGTGGTCATAATATTAAGTAAAAGAAAGATAAACTTTCTTATCATTTGTGCTTTGATTTGACCAAAAAAGTCTACAGTACTATTGTATTACAGAACTAATTTATGGTTGTGAAATAAACTGCAGATTAAAACCTTGTTTAAAAAGAAAATGAAACAAAAGCTTTACAGCCACACGCAGGACAAAGCAGTCAGTAGTGAAGTCTTCTAAGTGAAACTCAAAGCTTGCACTTTCTGATGTGGTGTTTCCTTGGCAACAAGCTATGGCATAGAGCCCAGTGTGTGTTTTTGACTGACAGTGAGACTACAGTGCTGTGGATGTAGCAGCAGAATGATTGGATAGGGGAGATGCCACTTGTTGGTGTTTGTGGTGACAGCACAAGGCTGTGATTGTTGACAGGCAATGTCTTCTCCGCGATGAGCTGTGACACACACTGTCTCAGACACAATGCCTGCCTACCTCCCTGGCTTGGTCTTATGCTCTCATTGTCTTCTTTCCTTTTCCTCCTTCTCCTCATCCTCTCTCTCTCCCTTTCTTTTTAGTCAAAGCCAGAATCCTGTGGTAGGCCGTGGGGCAGACAATTGTTATCTATGCAATGCTAACCCTAGTACCCAGGGTAGAATAGAAGTATGGAGGGAATGTAAGACCACCAGTGTCAACTGTCCTCAAGAAATATCTCTTTTCATCATACTGGCAGGAAAGATGTAATTTGGGACTTACAATATCTGGAAAACAGAGAAACTCTGCTTTGTGAAAGAATCCCCTGCAGCTATCCATACCCAGCTCCAGGGGAGTAAGAATGCTTAAAAAAAGTCCCTTCCGTTGTCGCTTGTCCATTTTATTTAAATGTAACTGGACTCAAACTGTCCAACCAATGTGGGCTTCTACTTTGGGCCACCCTGGTCTATAAAAAAACATACTGAAGATTTTATCATTAGTCAAATGTGTACTCACTGAGTCAAATAATTTGACCTCTGAATCAAACATTTGAATGCTTCTTTGTCATATTCTTTGTTGTATTGTTTGAATGAAGTGTTTAAATGGTTCTTTGCCATACTGAACCATTGCCTGTACTAAACAAACCTTGACAAATCTTTGAATCCTTGAAGAGCTCTTGAAGAATAAAATATCTGTATATACTATTTTGTTTGGTTTCTTAATTTTGACAATATTAATTTTGACAAATGTTCTTACATTTAGAAATGCACAGAAATCTTGTGAAAAGCACTTGATGATGCACTGTCCACTGGCATCTACTATAAAAGTGTCTTTAGGGTTTTTTTCAACATCTAAATTATGAACTGTAATCAACTTTATTGTTGCTATCACAATAAAAAAAATATGCAGGTTCTCACCCATGTGAATCTGGGTGTTTATATCATACAGAATTTTCCTAATGACCTGGAATAAAATCTTTTTACACTGACTTCCATTGAAAGTTAAGCAATTATTTTTAACTTCTCTTGTAAAGTTGTCATGCTGGAGATGAGGTTTTGATCCAACAACAACAATATGATACAGATCTACATAAAACAACTCAATCTGTATTTGCTCTGTGCTCTAGTCCATTATCACAGCAAATGACCTGAGCTATTGTTTTAGATTTTAATTTAAGGGTAATGACACCAGGGAACATGAACTCATTTAACCTATTAAGAGGGAAAGTTATTTGAACTTTGAAATAGTGTGAATAGCTGTCTATAATTGTTCTTTTAGGAGTAGTACATTCTATATTATGGACCAGGGATTAAGTTTAACCCTAGACTACAACATGTTAAATAATGATTTTGGGAATCAAGCCCTTTATATGACTGAGATGGTGGACAACAGGACTATTTGCAATGACATTTAGGGTTAATTATTACAGGTGAATAAACACACTAAAGTATTTTAACACATTCACAGTTTAGCTCAAGTTCTAGTAGTTTATGATATATATATATATATATATATATATATATATATATATATATATATATATATATAGTAAATTAACTTTATAATAGTACTGAAAGTATCGGAACTTTGTTCTCTGGTATGATGGTTTATGTAATACTTCTTGGAAGAGTTGGGCAGTTGGGGGTGAGATGAGGTGAAGATCATCCAACATCCTGACCTCATTATTGCTCGCTACATATAATCAAACCCTCAGCAATGCTCCAAAATCTAGTAGAAATCCTTTCTTGGACAATCATTCTTTTTAACATCCTTGTTTTTGGAACACAATCAAAAAAGCAGCATACCATGATATTTTAGTTCCATGTACAGACAAATACAGTTTCCTGTCTAGGGCACCTTTAAATCGGTATGATAGGAATGATCTGTTTTGAGCTGTTTTTTTTTGAGTCCAGCCTCTGCCTCTTTCATTGTGCATGAACTTAAAAAACAGCAAGTGCATTTGATGAAAATGGACCATGGTCACATGTGCGGTGGCTTTAGTGGGCTCAGCATGATAAAATCATGACAAATGTGGCATGACACACAGATGTGACACATGGCAGCCATGGCCAATGAAATGCACACAGCATACATATAAAAATGGGAAGCAAAGCCACAGAGAAATGGTTTTATCTTCTGCTGCTGCAGATAGGGACCACACATACACATTACACACACACACACACACACCTCATGTTATTAAATAGGATTCTTATGTCTGAGCACAGCCAGGATGAGTATTAATTATGAAGTCAAAAATCTGCATTCAGCACACTAAAGGGAATTCCACCTACTCTAGTTCTGAGAAATATGGGTAGAGTACCCAAAGCAACCCAGAAATAACAGGGAACGTGCAGGGTGGTTTCTGAGAGAGAGGTTTCTGTGTATATGGCTGTACGTGACAGTGTTGTGGGTAACTAGAATATGTACGAGAGGTCCTGATATGTGCTGGTGTCCTGGGACACCCCTCACATCTTCTGCTTAAGGGTTTACATGTTTGTGTGTATGCTTGTTTTTGTCAGCACTGTCTTTAACAAATGTCAAATGTTTCATTTTAAACAAAGCATTTTGGTAAAAAAGGATAAAATAACATATAAAAAATTTTAAATGACATTTTGAAAATCATGATATGACTTTGATGGAGCTTCACAACACTGCATAACCTGCAACATATTTGTGTAAAATCCTACTTTGTATAAATAAACTTGTTTCCTATTTCTAAATAAACTCATTCCTTCTCTCTCTCTCTCTCTCTCTCTCTCTCTCTCTCTCTCTCTCTCTCTCTCCAATTATATATACAGAATTTTGTCTACAACAATTTCAACATTGATACTTCCTGTAGCATTTGGGAAGTGATTTATTAAAAAAATAATAATGCAGATAAATAACATTTTGCTTGGTTTTGCTGTTGCAAACCAAGGCTGTGACCGCAATGGATCCCTATTCCCTCATTAGTATTGCGCTATATAGGGATGGAGTTTTTTAGTTTACTAAGAAGCGGCAGAACTGTGTTGCTTAGTAATGAGATTCTGGTCAAATTTCTGCTCATACATTGAGCTATGACATTTAATATAAATTACATGTATTGTGGCAGATTACAGTGCCCTAAAAACATGCTCAAATTCCACTTTACGATTTGTACACGCAGAGGAAAATGGCTGACATACTCATTAGTGCCCTAAAATATAAATAGGGATCCATCACAGCAATAGTGAATGCACCCCCAAGTGATTAAAAATTCCATTCTGTTCTGTCCATAAATTTGCTTCAGTTAATGATTAAACAGAGAATTTTCCCTATCACACAGCAATGGGTTGCAACCTTTGAAATGTTAAAGCTTTGTTTGGTCACTACAGCAATGTAGGACGCTGAGACACCTCTGACCGGCTGCGTATGCAGGAGACTCGCTGATACTGGAGGTGGATGTATTTTTTATTTTTTGTCAATCTTCATTTCGATGCCGATATCTTTTAGGTCACTTGTGAACATATTTTACTTGCTTTGCTGTAAAAGTGAATTATGCACTCCATCCATAGGGGGACCCCAGGAGCAAAAAAATAGAATTCTCCATAACTGTTGTTAGGGTTATATTAATTAAATATACAATACTACGTATAACTGTTATTCCACTTAGAATTTCCAATATATGGGAAGAAAAAAGCTTAATTTACATCTAATTTCTAATTTCAGATGTGTCTGTTTCCACCATTTATATTAATTTCAGCTTCCATTCTTCTAAAGATGCTGGCGTTCTGAAGAAATCTGGAGGCAAATTCTCTTTCACTGCTTCTCCCAGTAATCCAAATCAAATTCAGTGTTGATGTTGAGGCTTGGACTCCAGGCTGTTGAGTCTATTGTGCTGAGAACATCAGTAGCTTCTTCGTTTGATTCACTCAAAAGTTCTTTTAGAACTATTTTCTTTTCTCAGTAAGGACTTAGGGATGAGCTTCACATCTGTGTGTGTATGTGTGTGTGTGTTTGTGTGTGTGTGTGTGTGTGTGTGTGTGTGTCTTTGTATGTGCACGTCTGTCCTGCTTTCCTGCTGTCCTGGTTCCATCTGGAGAACAGGGGACTCACTGAGGGACGTACTATTTTCAGTGCAAACACACACAGACAGAAAAGTGCATACGCATGCACACACTCCTCTCTATGCTGTCTGTAATTAGACCATTACTAGGCCCCTTTCCCAGCCCCTCTGAGGCCACCTGAATATTTTATCTTCTCCTGGGGCTGCAGCACTCCGCAGGTGTGTGTGTGTGTGTGTGTGTGTGTGTGTGTGTGTGTGTGTGTGTGTGTGTGTGTGTGTGTGTGTGTGTGTGTGTGTGTGTGTTGTGCATATGTGACAGACAGACAGTGAGAGGAAGAGAGATGTTGCTTGTGGGTACATAGAGGACCTGAGGGCAGAGGGGGAGGCCTCTTCTTCCATCTTTCCCCCCTCATCTCCTCATCTACCTCTTCTTTCTCTCTTTAATCTCAAGGTTAGTGTTGTTCAGAGTGAAGCAGAAGACAGGACAGACCTGTCTCAGATACAGCGCTGCCAAACAAACTCAGCTCAGAGAGTGCAGGGTCTGTGTGTGTGTGTTTGTGTGTGTGTGTGTGTGTGTGTGTGTGTGTGTGTGTGTGTGTGTGTGTGTGTGTGTGTGTGTGTGCACGCATCTGCATCTGCATCTGCATGTGTGTGTGGATCTGATGTGTGCTGATGTGAATAATGAGCCTCTCTTATCTGCTTTAGCACTGTGTGGCTGTACTGAAATGTGTTTTATCAAATACAGTGAAGTGGAGGGAATACACAAATACTGCAAGTCCCTGCCTTTGTCTGCTTATGTATGCAGGTTTGGCTTTCCATGTATGTAAGAAGCAGGAGGTTTTGTTGATCACTGCAGAGTGTTATCAGTGTGTGTGTGTGTGTGTGTGTGTGTGTAAGTGTGTGTGTGTGTGTGTGTGTGTGAGAGAGAGAGAGAGAGAGAGAGAGAGAGAGAGAAAGAGAGAGTGTTATGAGTCTTAAATATATGCCTACAAGTAATCAATACGCCATGATCCCTAATAGTTTCTATTGTAAGGCCAATGCATGGTCAGTGTTAGGGTAGGGATGCACCCAAGCCTGTATGTAAGTATTCAGAGCCTTTGCCATGACACTCAAAATTGAGCTGCATCTATTTTCCACTGATCATCCTTCAGATGTTTATACAGCTTGATTACACACCTGTGGTAAATCCAGTTGATTGGGCCTGATTTGGAAAGACACACACCTGTTTATATAAGGTCCCATAGTAGACAGTGCATGTCAGAGCACAAATCAAGCCAGGAAATGTCTGTAGACCTCTGAGACAATGACTGTATTGAGACATAGATCTGGAGAAGGGTACAGAAAAATGACTGTTGCATTGAAGGTTCCAGTTCAGTGGCCTCCATCATCTGTAAATGGAGGAAGTTTGGAACTACATAGAGCTGGCTGCCCAGCCAAACTGAGTGTTAATGGTAGACGGGCCTTAGACAGAGACGTGACCAAGAAACCAGTGGTCACTCTGACAGAGCTTCAACATTGCTCTATGGAGAGAGGAGAACCTAGTTCAAGGACAACCATTTCTGCAGCACTCCACTTATTAGGCCTATATGGTAGAGTGGCTAGATGGAAACCACTTCTCAGTAAAAGGCATGACAGCCCATCAGAGATAGCCCATCATGGAGGTATCTAAAAATGGTTGTGTACTAATGTTCCCCATCCAATTGACAGACCTTGAGAGGTTCTGCAAAGACAAATGGGGGAATTATCCCCAAAAAAGGTGTGCCAAGCTTGTAGCCTTCTACTCAAAATTACTTGAGGCTGTAATTGCTGCCAAAGGTGCTACAACAAAGTATTAAGCAAAGGCTGTGAATACTTATGTACATGTTATATTTGTGCATTTTATTTTTTTTTTCTAAATTTGCCAATATTTCAAACAAACTTTTCAAACTTTGTCATTAAGGAAAAACTGAATCATTTTTTAATAAGGCTTTAACCAAAAATGTGCATAAAGTATATAGATGTAAAGATAAAAATAAAGTATAAAGTATAAGATATAAAGATGCACTGTATGTAATTAAAACTGGTTAACATCATCATCAAAAGCAAGTGATACAGGGTCCATGGCATGGGCAAAAAGCAGGGACCACACGTCTGTAGTATGGAAACAGTGAGAAAGATGACAAGCACTGACAAAGGAATGAATTTACAGCAGTCACCGCAGGAGGAGAGGAAAGCTAGGAGTGTGTGAATCAAGATAGATAGCCTTGCTAAGACTGAGTGAACATGGGACAGACGTAAGGAGAAAGAAGAGAAAGCAAAAAAGGTGGGGGTGGGTGGGGGTTGGAGAGAGTAATAAATGAGTGGAAACATCATTGCTACCTGGGGCAAAGGACGATGAAGGATAAATATAATAGGATTGCATTACTATATAAAGCCGTCTTGGACAGGAAGCTTCCTCAGAGGAGGCTGGTGTCCCCTGGCCACTGTTACTGTGTGCATGGAGTGGGTGTGTTTTCCTCTGCATGTGAGTGTGTATGCGCATGTGTTCTGCTCCCCTCGTCTCACCTTCACACCCTTCCTCTCAGCAGGAGAAAAGGGAATTCTCTCTCTCTCTCTCTCTTTCTGTCTCTCTCACTTTCTCTCTCTCTGTTCTTACATGCTGTTTAGTTTTTAGAGGACCACAGATGGAAAGACCTAATCCTGTTACTTATGCCTCACTTCAGTCAAAATGTAGCCAGTGATGAAAAAGTAATGCTCTGAATGGGCATGATTTATGTGTGTTCATTATTTCCACATGAATTAAATACATTATCATTAATATATCTTCATATGAACATCAACTGAGAGCCTTTAACTTGTGTTGACATTATACACTCTTTTAATTCAAGTCATTTTTTTGATGTGCGTGATTTTAAATGCTCCTAAACTTGGCATCAGTGGCATCAGTATGGTATCAATGGCATGTAAATAAGGTGAAAAGTAAGAAGTGCAGCATTTTAGTCTCTTGGATATACACTCATTGCAATCACCGTGAAATCCAAGTGAAGCAGTAAACACAAACAATACACACACACCCACACACACACATACAGACCCCGGGGAGAGCAGCTAGAGAGTTGTTCCATGTTTTTTTTTTCAGCTGGCTGTTCACACTCCCCCTTTTTCCTCTCATCCTTTTTAATCAATATCCCCCCATTCTTCAACTGTAAAACAGGCACCAGCACTCAGGAATGGCCTCAGTGTCTTTTTTTCAGAGATAAATGGGAGGTAGGCAGACAGAAAGAGAGACAGAGAAAGAGAGAGAGAGAGAGAGAGAGAGAGAGAGAGAGAGAGAGAGAGAGAGACATTCAGATCTTGATGGACAGAAACATGGTTTGGTGCAAAGGAGGAGCTGCTGAAATGCTTTCATTAGTGAAAGAAGGAGCCACAGCATGGAAAACAGCCCTTCTATAGCACAGAGAGACTGTGTGTAATAATACAGCCTGGCAAGGGAGCAGTCATCATCCTCTCAGTTCCTTACTTATCTTCCAAATAAATTGCTCCCAGTTTTAATAGGCACTGGAGAGTTGGGCTTTAGATGCTGTGGTGACTGGGCTTATCGATATAAGATCTCTTTTATGGCTGCACTTCATCCATAAAAGACTTTTTGGTGATTTACCATTATTACCAGACACTCTGGACCTGATAAAACTGGGGTGAGCCTGCTATTTATTTAATAGGGTGATATTAAAAAGCCACAGATAACTATTGTATAACTATTGTATCTGTAAAGGTACAAGTGTACTGTACACGTCATAAAACATCTAGGCATGTACACTTAACAATAAGATTGTGTATAGTATTAATTTGTTTAATACCATCATACTGTCTCTAAATATGAGAGCAGTTTACTGTATCACTGGTGTAAGTATCCTGCAGGAAAAATAGCCTGGCCAACTCAAACTGGTTAAACTAGTTGACCAGCCTATTTCTTGACCAGCATAAGATATTTATTTTTTTAATGATTTATCTGATCTACAAGAATGATCTACCTGATCAAGCTAAACAACCAGTATGAACAACAAAAGACCAAGCAAGTTGACCAGCAGGATCAGCATGAGCAGGCTGGTCAGCCAGCATGGCCAGCAAGACCCAATTGGTTGCCCAGCTTGACCGAGTTGGTCAATTAGCATGACTTGTTGGACCAACCTTGTCAACCAACATGACCAAGCATGACAAAAGTCAAATGCTGGAAACACTATGCTGGTCAATAGTAGGTTAACCAGCCAGTTTATCATAGAGCATATTTTTGTCTGAATGACCAGCTTTTCAACCATTTGACAATCAAGCCCCAAACTAACTTATTGTCTAATTTATTAAATAACTGAAGGCATGTACGTCTTAAGTATGCACTCTCTTGAACTCTCAGTGTATCATAACATCAATAAATTTCAATGTATCACCACGATACGTTGCAAAGTGAGTGCAATTTAAAGATCAAGCATTGTTTTGAGTATGTGTTCGACAAGCAAAAGCTGGTCTTTGAGCTAGATTTTTTAGTGCATGGACCTCTGCCTGACTTTGCTTACCTTACAACCATTATACCACCCAACCCTATTAACAGCTCGACATGGTCTCTTACAAATATGTGTGGTGATTCAGGGATGCTGTTTGAATTTGTTAATTGAGAATTCTAATCTTATATTGATTGTTAGCTACTTTACTTACGCAGCAAACCTCAGACACCACACACACAAGTCTTGGCTGATACACTTCATTCAGACTAGTTAGATACTTCCTGTTGTCAAAAAACTCCTTCAGATGTTTACAGTCTGTACTGCACGTGCTGCTGCAACCAACGTGTGCCTGCTTTTCTTTTTGTTCCCTTGCTGGGTTTTTTATGGCTGCTCTTAGACACCCCTCCATCCATCAGCTATCCCCATCGGAGCGACTGAGGGGACCATCATCATGCCAGGTGATGGAGACGAAGTGTCCTGCCCTAATGGACAGGTGCTGCTATCACACACACAAACACACAAACACACACACACACACACACACACACACACACACACACACACACACACACACACACACACACACAATGCACATGGTGTGACCTGATAGCAGTACTGTGGTATCCTGGCTCTATGGGAGCAGTCAGAGATGAATGAGTGGGTGCAAACAGTGTGAGTTCTCTAGAGGTGTGAAGGTGCTTTGGCGGTGGAGTGCCAGCTGTGTGCGTGTTTGTGTGTGTGTGTGTGTGTGTGTGTGTATGCACACCTGTGCATAACATTGTGAGGACTGAAGTTGTGAAGTTGCACTAGAGGGGAAACAAATGACCCTGGGACAGCCAGCAGTCTGTGCTTATGTGTGTGTAACCAACACTGCAAGAGGCACATATTCTGACAGGCATAAAATGCATATTCTTGCTTGATGCTTGGTCTCTATGTCTGTTGTGAGCATTTTTAAACTTAGCCTACACTATGTGGACAAACGTTTTGGGACACCTGCTTCTTTATTGTTTAATCTGAAATTAAGCACATTAAAAAAAGAGACAGTGTCCACTGTCCAAAGAAGGCTTTCTACTAAACTTTGGAGCATTGCTGTGAGAATTTGATTGCATTCAGCAACAAGAGTGTTAGTGAGGTTTTTCATGGTCAGTACACGCCTAGCTAAAACCAAAAGGTATTATTTATTTATTCAAATTAGTTGTATTTATTTATTCAAAAAAACATTTTATGTTAGCAGCAAACACTGACATGCCAAAAGTCATGAAATAGCAGCTTGTGAATTGATTTTGAACTGGTGTACCTCAGGAGACGGATTGGGAACACCCACTGCTGTTTAAAGACTGACGTGTTATCTGGTTAGTGAGGCTGAACACTGGCCACCATGCTCATGGCAAGATGACATGAATTATAGAGTTCAAATGAGTCATGATAGTGGGTGCCAGATGGATAGAATTAGAATTACAATGGTATACAATTTTAACCATATGATAATCACATTCATGTCACATTAAACAGAGTTTCACAATTTCTCTTTTTTGTTATTGTTATTAATTTCAGTGACCATTAAATGAATAAAAACAAGTTTTTCTGGTTGAATAAATGCTGGATTACCATTTTTACAAACTGCAAAAAAAAATATTTAATGGAAATATGTGTAAAAGTCTCACATTTGAGAGTACATCAGTTAAATAAATAAATAAATAAATAAATAAGATAGCACTATATAAAGTGATTCTCTTTTGAACTATTTTGTATCCAGAAATTCTTTATCCATCATTGTTAAAGCTGCTGACTTTTTTTCTCCATTAATCAACTGAATTTGGGGTAGTGCAGCATTTTATAGGCTCCATGGGTTTTCAGTGTGTAATGAATGAATGTTCCATAATCTTATTCATAACAACAACAAGAAGTTGTTATATTTGAAAAAAAAAAAATCAATGCTATTGCATTAAAAATGCTATTATTTTGTATTAACCAAAATTGTTCCAATGACAATTCTGACTCATCAATGCTACTTACCTCTCTTAAGAATTCATCATGATGATATACAGTGGCTCAGCCATTACAGATCTACTTTCGGAAATTTTCTAGGGGCAGGATGTCATGCCGTTCCCCTCTCTCAGCATAACTTTATAAGGCAGCAGTTCAAGGTTGAGGTACTTCTAGTTCCTCTGCTGTTTTGATGAATAGCTCTATCACACAAATGACCCTGGTGCTAACACACTGCAGTACAGGCGGGGGTGGGGGGTCGTTAAAACCCTGCCACTTCAAAGGAACACCAGCAGATGACTTTCACCTTAGCAGATGATATCACTAGAAACCATACATGCGTCACACTGAGAAACATCAGAACATGATGAAATCACTGTCCAATGTCCTGCAGTGGAACAGCAGTAATAATCTCACTTAGACGATAGTGAAAGCCCACGTCCAAGCAGTGGGGCTGGGGTTAAGTGGATGCACGGTGGAGAGAGAGCTGCAGGCCACCCAAGCAAGAGCTTTGCTAGCCTGCTTGCTGGTGAGAGGCTGGAAAAGACACTGAGGCTTTTCTCTAGGCAGAGAAAATGAGAGAGACTGCAGGCTGTAGGGGAGTGTGCCAGAGCTGATGGGATGAGTAGGCCGGCAGTGAGCCGGGGTGGATGTGGTGGGCGGCCTTGTGGGCCCGAAAATGAATAATACCATGAGAAAGGAATCGAGGAGGAGGCGGCCTGCTGGCTGGGGAACTTTAAGATAATATCAAGAAATTGATTAGTGCCTACTTCTTCATGTACTAAAGTTAGTAAAGCATAGTTAGTGCTTAGGCCTTAAAGAAAGACTTCAATGTTTTCCAACTTAGTTTCTATCTGCTGCAAATTATTGTTCTGCTCTTCCATTCACAGAAAAATAACAAACTCTAAACACATTTATTATAAAATTCTAAAGTATATAATCAAATTGATGAGAAAAGAAATCAACCACACTAATCAGGCTCAGAAGTTGAAAGTGTTGGAGAATTCCTTTAAACTTCAATTGTCTGCATTAGGCCATCAAACTTCAAAATAGTGTTGGTTCCTCACAATAGCTGTCTAAAGCTATAGCACACTTGCCATGATTGGTATTTCAGCTCTTGTGCTTAGTGCCATCTTCCTGTTCTAATGGGTCAGTCTTATTGCTAGTCTTTAGAATGAATATCCATTACAATGCCTTATATCTAACCTCCATCCCAAGCATTAAACATAATAGCTCCATTAGTCCTTAACAGTGAAGGCTACAGCAGTCCACTGAATACCAAGAATACAAAGTTACCAGGAATATAAAGCCATCTGTCTCCATTGCATACTGGCTATGGTTTATTCCATTGCTTCCATGGTTGCTTGGTTAATCATCCTGATGTTGACCCCGACTAAAGAAGAAAACTGGCTCAGCATTATTCAGTAATCACTGCTAAATCACAACTTCAGCAGAATGATCAGAAATATTATTTTAGTTGAAATTAGGTGTCTCAAAATCACACGGTTTAATTAACAATACTTGATCACTTGACATCTACCCAAAACAAGAGACTGAATGTGAGAAGGTAACTAAGTCTTTGTAGCAGATGTGTAACTCGATTTCTTGTGTTTTCCAACCCAGGGATGTGTAGAGAGGAGATCTAGCTGATCCGACAAAGTGACAGTGATCTGGTTTCTGCAAATTCTAATTAACTGCCACTAATGTTGCTCTAGTCTTCCCGCAGTTCACCACAGCCAGGTAGCCTAGTTAAAATTGTAAAAGAGGAAATGTCAGCTGATGCTGGTCTGTCCATCACGTCATATGGAGTGAGTTACCGGTGGTGACGTACCACCCCACTGGCCTTTTTCCTGTAACAAGAGAGGGGATCACGGCCATATGGGCTCAGTCTTCCCCATACAGCTCAAGTAACCGGCACCACAAAGACGAGGCCAGTTCTCCAGTGCCACTGCACTGGGGAGGGTATGGTGAAATTTCATCATGCCTCTAAATATGCACAGCAGCTTTTGGAATGCAGTTGTGGTTCAGTTGGTCAGTAAAGCAATGATTCTCTAATGGTTAGCATTAGTTGAGGTAAATATGTAATATACACAGTTTCTCTTTAATTCAACACGAGTAGAGATGGTTATAAAGTACAGATACTGTTTAAGATAAGAGTAGAGTGAGGTAAGATGAGCCAGTGGGGTAAGCTGAACCACCATCTGTATGTGTGTGTAATTGTACATCATTTTTGTTGCGGAACCCTTCATTTAGTAGGCATTATCCTTTTTCTTCTTGCTGCCAAAGGGTGAGGTGGAAAACAGGTCAAAATTTTCTGCAGTGCATTCCACGTATAATCAGTTCCACATCAAACAGAATTTATCTGACTTTTAAAAATTGAATCAACATGCTGAGTCACACAAAGTGTGTAAGAACATGAGTGGATTAGCAGTATACCTCTGGTTTGCTAGATTAAGCACTTTTACTGGATTGTGACTGAAATGAGCCAGAGCTATATTACACTTGAGGCAAAATGATCCATCATTACATACCCGTGAGTAGCAAAGGTGTGTGGACCTTTAGGATCAGCTTGAAAAAAATGGAGAAATAAAAAATAATAATAAGACCGCCATTGCCCTCCCCAGGAGTGGTTGACCAACAAAATCGTGCCTGGAGCAAAGCATGTCATAGTCTGTGAGGTCACAAAATAACTCAAGGTAACATAAAAACTTAAGACCTTTCTTACATTGGCTAAAGTTAATGTTAATGCAGGATGTTTTGCCATTATTGATGGAACAATGAATTCTGAATGATATTAGCAAATTTCAGAAAATGTTTTTTACATCTGTCCATGAAATCAGTCTAAACATAACATGATCATACTGCAAGACAACGACCCTAAGCATACTAGTGGTTCTAGTCCTGACATTAATCCAATAGAAATGTTGTGGAAGGACTTGATCCAAGCAGTTCATGGGAAGAAATCCACCAACATAAAAGACTTGAAACTCTTTGGTACAGAGGATGATTTCAGTAATTTTGAGAATGGCATGATTGTTGGTGTCTGATGAGCTGGTTTAAGTAATTGTAGAACTGCTGATCTCCTGTGACTGTGTAAAGTACAATAAAGAAAATGCATCAAGTGAGCAGCAGTTCTGAAGACTGAACGCATTGTTGAGTAGAGATGTCAATGGAGGATGACCAGTTTGTTTGGAGATGACAGAAAGACTGCTGTAATACTTTTAACAATTGTGGGGAAGAGATAAACATCCGGTGGAATCCATGCCATTGAAGCTGTTTTGAGAGAAAGGGAATCCCTACCCAGTATTAGTATAGGCTTGCAAATAAGTTGCTTAGGGAGTATATATTTCATGTAGCTATTATTCATAACATACAGTTGGGAGTCTATGCTGAATGCGAATTTGAATAATCTCCAGATGTTCTTCAAAAGAAAAAAAGTTTAATTTAATTCAAGACTTAATTCATTAAAGAATGAATTCATGTCTATCTATAAATCATAGAGAAATGGTATACCATCATCAGGTTTCCAAAGCATAGACAATTTAGTTGCAATATTTATTTCAGAAACCCCAAAGAGTAAAATGGGGAATTTAATTATATTTAATACATTATAAGGCAGCATGTTTTTTTAAACGTAACTATAATTTTAAACATAAGTATAACATATATTTAGAACTCAGCTTGATTCATGTGTAGTTAAATGAGATATGGTAAATACAGTATATGCTTAAGCACTGTTTTCTCAGGTGTCTCATCTGTCACCCTGTCAGCTGGATCAGCTTACTCCTAGCATGGGGCAAGTTGAGCCATAAGACCACTGGATCCTCATATTTTGTTGTCGATTTGAGTCAGGTACGCTGCTAAGGTTTCAGTTGATGTCACACATTCTGAACTGAACTGATGCAGTAGGTTTATTGCTGTCTCAGGAATCCAGTTCAGCTTACAGAGAGCCCCTGATTAAGTTTCAGGTTCACAAAACAAAAACAACGATTAGATCATTTTACAACAGTGGTTAATGACTTTGTCTGTTAACTCGGTTGAATAAGCTAGGTGACAAAGTTGTCTGTGTGTACATGAAAGCATGGCATTTATGATGAACAGTCAATCATGTGAATTATGAGTCAAGGAAAAACACAAATCTGTTGAAATAAAAAAAAATTAACTGTCAGGAAAGCAACACTATCCCCTAAACTGCCACTCTGTTAGTAATCACTACAGTAATAACTGCTTATAATCTTTTTCTATGTATTATAATTTCTTTTCAAAACACACTGGATCAGACCAAACTTTTACCAAACCAGACACATTTTTGTTGTTTTTGTTGCTTAAAATGTGGCATAATTGAAGAATGGTAATGTGGTCCCATGCCCCTCCCAACAATAATCTAGTATGTCAGAAGCAGTAGCAGGAGAAGTAACATGAATCATAATATACAGATATATAGTTAACTCATGCAAGGATATCAATAATGATGTTTTTGTGTAAAGTTGCAGCACAGTGGTCCAGTCCCAAAAGGCTGGACTCTTCTCTGCAGGCTTTGTACCTGCTCCAGCTCTGGCAAGCCTAGAGCAGGGTTCCCTTTCTGGCAGGTGGGTGTGTGAACACAGTGCCACAAAAAGATCAAACCGGACTGCCTCCTGCTCGCTATCTCCATGACAACCCACTCACAGCTCACCAGGTGGTGATTACAGGGGGACGCTAGTCCAATACTAGTCTGCCACTTATGTTGTGCACTTACCTCTCTCACTCTTTTCTCCTGACCTCTGCTTCCTGCACCTTTTCCCTACAGTCACACCCAGTCATGTCCTCTCTTTCAGACCTTTCAGTTTGTTTCTGCTTTATTTAGTTACTTCTGTCTTTTGTTCTTTTCTTTAGCCATTAGCCCTCTTTGTCCTCCCTCTGTTGAGCCGCTTTACTGCACATTGCAGACAGTTAAATGTCAGGAAACAATCCTTCCTTATCTCTTGTTCTTCTTTCTCCTTCTCTCCCTTATATTTTCAGACCCAAATTCTCCTTTTTATGGTTATTGGCCTGCTCCCCATGGCACTTTCACATCAATATGATAGGGAACGATGCACCACTTTTGCGAAGTGCCAAGCACGGCCTTTAAATTGAGGGGCATGAACCGAAACTGATCAGAAGCTGCCCTGAGCTGTGCACACTGATGAACCTTTCCTTCAGAAAATCACTCGCTGAAGCATAGCTGTGGAGTGAAAATGGTCCCTAGTGTAATTTACTCTCTGCTCAACTCCATGAAGAAGCTAGTGCACTGCTGGGCTCAGGGCCCTCTTCCTGAGTTAACTGATAGTTCTTTCCCTACAGGACACTGAAGAAACAGCTTTTTATGAAAGCTCGAAAGCTCTCGCCTCTGAAGGAAGCAAGCCGAGTACAGTTTTGTCCTCCTCCCAAGGCATCAAGCCTCCAGACCAAGTGATGGAAGCTTGGTACTGTGATTTGTTTTTCAATGAGCCCATTCTGTTGTTTGTCCACCAGGTCGTCTCTTGTTTCCTACAAATCTGCTTGTTCTTTCTTTGATGCTCAGGCGAGCGCAGTTCCATGAAACAGATGGGGATTTAAAATAGGCCCTGGTATGAGTAAGCAAGAAGTAGCTGTACCACCAAGTCATAAACAGAAACCACAAACAGCTTCTGGTGTACACAAAGTATGGAACGTGTAAAAGATGGCCTTGTTATTGAATTGCTCTATCCATGCTCAAGCCAATGTGTTGTTTGGCTGCAAGACTGGACAAACTTTATAGAACACTGGAACAAACACAGCCTTACAGCCTAGCTTCTAATTTGTCAACAGTTTAAACTAGAAAAACAATTTTTCATAATGATTCCAAATGCATGCACGCACACACAGACACACACACACACACACACACACACACACACACACACACACACACACACACCAATGACTGTAACCCCATGTTTCATTCTAGGAAAGCAGTGCTCCACCACTGCAAGTCCCTTCATTCCTGAGCTCAATAATTAATGTACAGGAGATTATAGCAGGATGGAGATCCATAGCACTGTGGCTATATTTGACTCTCTGTGTCCTGTCGGAGAGGCAGAAATAGAACGGGAGGCTTCTCTTGGGTCAGATTGAGCTCTCCGTATTGGTATGTTTATCCCGCAGATCCATTTACACTGAGCTTGGAAGCTGCAGGTAGGTATGGTGGGGACAATCATGCAGAAAAACAGAGACTGGAGACTTGTGAATAGGTGAAATACTCAACATATAAAATAGGGCAATCATTGAGGCTTTGTTTGAAAATTGTTGAGATATTTGGTTTAGATTTATTTATATCCTCCATTTATTTATATTTATTTATATATCAGGTTAGGAGTGTATACTGTAATGTGTACATGCAAGTACTAGTTATCTAAGACTTTGTGTCCAGACACTGTTCTGCAATCCTAAATGTGTGTGTCTCGTGAAAATTCAAAAAAAGTTCTTTCAAAGTGACCTATTTTCCCAAACACGTCAATGAAAATTTGAAAGGCTGCTTTGTAAATAAATAATCACTCTGAGAACAAGATGTTAAAATGGTAGGAATATATTATTAATTTTTGGGCTTTAAGTGTGTGTATATATATTTGTAATTGAAAACCAGCAGATTGGCTGCAAATCAAAAATTCTCTTTCCAGTGTTTTCCTGTGTGTATAGGAGGTATGACTACATCTATGGCCTAAAAAAAGATGTCTACAACTGGAAAAATATTTCAGTCTTGACATTTGGAAAAGAGCAGCGTGAGAGATAAGAACTCGCTTGACAATGAACGCGGGCACACACTGAGGATGAGATACATAGTAGAGTGTTGGTTCATTACAGGTGAGACTAATCGTGCCCATTGCCTGACATGCTGAGGATAACATCTGTGAAACTATTGAAAACGACAACCACAGCCAAAGTAGATCTCAGAGAGATCAGAGCCATCTGGAGTTTGTATCATGCTGCAACTTTGGTGCTGTTATTGAATGGCAGTGATCATTAAAAGTGCTACAGAACTTTATTTTAAGTTGTTCTCTGATGTATTATTAGTATCTGACTTTGTTCAGACAGTTTTACAACCCTTTTATTTAGGCTCCGAATGCAACGCTGATTTTCCATTCACGGACAGGTTCAGGAAAAACACAAGCTCTGCTTTTATTGCCTGGTTTATGGCATGCCAACAGACTTGGAAAGTGCTGCGTAGTATTGCTCTCCTCTCACTGCATCCGCTCAGCCTGGGGTGCTGTTAGCAAGCTGAAAAGACTGTAGCCAGCTTAACATTTAACATTTTTGCCCCTACTCAGTTCCCCAGGTTAGGGTTTATTGAGACTTAAAATTAGCCAGTACTTTCACTTCTGATGTGTGGTTAGTATGCTGTGTTTTTGGGAGCTAACAGTGGAGACAAGAAATAGTTAAAGCTTTAGCTCCCTTTGCTTTCCCGGCTTTAGTCTCTTCTGATGCTGTGTTAGACCCTCCCCCTTTCTGGATGGAGCTGTGGTTTGGGTTTGAATTTGTCTGTTTTACACCTCTGTTTTGACTATTCTGAACATTCTTTAGAAGGATGACAGAACTGTGTTTGAGGTTTCAGTGCACAACAGTTCCAAGTACATTATTCATCTATGTCAATGGAAATACAGTTTGACATTCTAGGGCCCTTTTAACCTAGTTTACTCATTGATCCAAACGGCAGCTGCAAGAACATTATTCTGACTAAATAATGCTCCTTTTGGCTCAGTGATAACCCTGGAGCTCTGTTTGTTATTTTTATGACATTTATAAGTGAATATGTATGATCACACAGATTGGCCAGAAGGTGGAGTTTTGGAATGGAGCTCTTCATTTTTAAACTTACCCATTATAACAGCTTCATAGCATTACTCTCACAGCAAAACCCTACATATCTGAAATGACTTTAGAAAAGTCAAGGGAAAATCATCTGGTTCTTTTTAAGTTATTTTTAGATTTTGTTGTAAAGACACAAGTAGGGCAACAATCAAGCAATATCTGAAAACTGATATTTGAGATAAGTTGAATGCTTGTCTGAGCTAGGCTTTATTTTGTTTACTGCATTTGAAATAAATGTATAAAATGTAATGCTAATTCAGATAGCTATACTAACAATTTCTACATCAGATATGTGCAAAAGAAATACTGCATATTAGCATCAGCCCAGAATTTTCATTTTTGTGTGTGCCTAGTTACAATTTGACATTAGAGGTTTTGATAGGGTTCTGACAAACTGGCAGTATGAGAGAATTTCCTCTCCAACTTATACTCAAACAGGGTATAAATAACCAATGAATCCTCATGAATTGAAGAAAAGAAATGACAACAGAGCATTCAGAATTTATACCATGATAAAGATGGTCTTGAGCTGTATCTCAAAAACCTCTCAGTTTGGAAAGTGTGACAAGAGGTAGACGAGGAAAAGTTAGTAATATTCTATAAATGTTGTGGGAAAATGTTTTATAAATCTCTAAGGAAACATAAAACATTCTCTCTCTCTCTCTCTCTCTCTCTCTCTCTCTCTCACTCTCTCTTTCTCTCTCTCTCTCTCTCTCTCTCTCTCTCTCTCTCTCTCTCTCTCTCTCTCTAATATGTGTTTTGACCCACATTTGCAAGCTTGGTTAACTAATCTCTCTTTAGTTGCCAAGAACTGAGAATTGCACAAATCCCACAAAACAAAATATATGCAAGGTGGAGAGACATAATAAATAATTTAATCTTTGGTGTTTAGGAACCTTCTAGTGGTTGACTTGTATTTGTAAATAAGAGTGAGGAATCTTTTTTTATAGTTTACAGACCCTCACATAATGTAAAGATTCCATACCAGTGAAAGGGCTCTCCCCGAAATGTATGCCCAAGCCAGGAACCATTTAGGAAGCTCCTTTATGAGTGTGTGTCATGTATTTATGAATGTTCAGTGCTGTGCCACTCGGTTTGTTGAGGCAGAGACCTCCTTCAATGTTCCAGCCTCACAGTCAGTAGCAGACTACATAATAAATGGGTCTGTCTCTCCATGGTATGTTATGAAGGGAAATTCTTCACAGCATGCACAAGACATTCAGTTCCCTCAGTAATTCTGAGGCATAGAATGATAAATATGGTGCCAGCACAAAGTGGAAACAAGCCAGTGAAACAAAAAGATTCATCAGACAACATATCAGTTGCCTAGGTCTTTAGGGATTTTAGAATATAATGAAAAAGCAATTAGATGTATGAACAGATTGAAGATTAGTTAAAGATAAGTATCATGCAACTGTAATTAACGAAGGAGGATTATAGGCATGAATGTGCGGGCCCTAATGTGGACCCAAACTCGTTTTGCTCCTTAGAAATGCAGAGCAGCTTTCATATCTGAGCTGATGGTTGCTATGGCGATGAACATAGACAGCGTGCACACACAAAAACAAAAACATGCGAAAGAAAACAGTAAGTAGAGTGTTAGGGATTGGGACAAGTCGTGAATGAAGCAGTCTGATTGGATAAAATGGGAAAAACCCTGGCACAAGGGAAGCTTTTACAGTTTTACATTTGTCAGTCACACAGATTTTACTCTCGCAGCTAATGTGAGAAGGCATGTTTCAGGCTTCATCTGATCAACACCTAAACAAATTTCCACCAGCTCTTCAAAATCCCAATTATCTTTGTATGAATCTGCAAATAAAATGGCAGTAGATCTTTGAGAAACTGACCATTAGTTCATAGGCTGGGCCTTTAATGTCACAGTGTATTCTTACCAAGGACTACCACCAGGCATTCAGGCTTAATTCTGTCATCATCTAAAGAAATGTATTTGCATATTTAAAAACCTATTTGACAACGGCAAATAATGGCATGACATTTAAACATGTAAAATCAGGTTTTATGTTGCAGCTTATTCCTGGACTTGGTCCACTATATTGATCGTTCCATTTTGGATAGTAGTGGACCCCAATATAGGTCTCCAACAGACAACTTTTTAAGTTTGTCATAAATATCCTGACAGATCATAAGATGTTTTTCTCTTTGAGTATAAATGGAAAATCCTTCCAATGATCTCTTTGGTTAACCACTTAAGCATTTTTCCCAAACTAGAGTGGGGTCCAAAATTACATAGACAATCTGCGATTCTTTAGCTGTAATAGGATACACTCTATTTATCTGACATAATAACTGGCAACCTCAATAAAACAGCCCACATAAACCAGCAAGCTTTGTCAAGCATGGCAGTTAAATGACTCTAGCACTAATAAACTACAAGTACCTGATGTAATATAATAGTGTTAAAGTAGAAGAATTAATGCCCCATAACTTAGTTACTTCAATAAAATGTGCAATGTTTGCATTTTGACTACTTAGTGACATTTAGAGGACTGTACAAAACCAAAACATCAAGCTTAGAAGAGGTCTGTTCATGACTGTGTGTAATGGGGGCAATTTGTGAAAATGCCATTAATTTTCACATACACAACACAGGTCACCCATTTAGTCCTTGTCTCGGCATGTGACGATTATACTATGAGAAAACCTTCAGAAATCCATGCTGGGTTAGATGGACCTCTGTCCTGGACATTATTGTGCTTTTCGCTCCTATTCACTAATCAGCTGCTTAGCAAGCCAATGGAGTTATGTGTCGCAGCAGGGAAAGTACTAAAATGTTGAGGGCAGGTGGTACTTTGTGACCACAGTAGAGAATAGATGGTCTATAGCAATACGTTTTACCACCAGGGCAGAGCCTTGCAGTCAGCTGTAGTGTGATTTAGTATTTGACACTGCACTAAATGAAAGTTATTCTCATGAGGGCTGCAGGAGGATAAGACCTAGAAAAAGAAAACTCCAGAAGGATTCGTGTCTCTTTCCGAGGCTGTGCCCTGGAGTGAATAATTAATTTTGGAGGTGTAAGGAAAAACCTGGAGCTCTTCAGGACCCCACTCCCCTGTCACGGAGAACTGTACACTATCTCTTTCTCTATGTTTGCATCCTCTTACATGCTGTCTATTTCTACTGATTGCTTTTCTCTGTGTTTTTCTTTCAGTCCAACTCTTGATTTTGCAATAGATGCCACTATTAGGACAAAGTGGGAACTGTGTGTTCACTTTAGTGTTATGAGTGTTTGAGGATTTGTTTCTTTTGAATTTTGCATATCTTTAAGGATGCTTAAAAGCTTATTTGGCAGACTTTCTAGTTGGCCCAGATTCCCACCCTCCCCCTCCACCCATCCAGTGGCTGTGTCGTTATTGTATACAGAAAAGTGAACAAGTGTTGTCCAAATGGAAGGAAACTGTAAATTGTACAGGACAGGATGTATATAGCACTTACATCAGCCAGTCCAGACACTGCAGTTGACCATAGACTATAGTGTAAGCAAGGGTCAGTAGAGAAAGAGAGAATATTGAAAGTCATGGTTTGTGTACAGTGCTGGATGATACTGATGCTGGAGCCCACAATTTCCAAATGAATCACAGTGTTTATTTCATTCTTTTTATTAAATATGTGTTTAATCTTTGCTAAAATAATGTCCTACTTGTTTTGATTGGACTGCTTTGTTCTGTCTTCTTGTATCATAAAATAACTGACAGAAAGCCCATTTCCAGGGTTTTCTGTCTCAAATTATTCCTTCAAAGCTTTCTGAAACACCCAGAAAAAGAAGACCATTGCAGGTAAGCCTATCAAGTCATTGATGATACAATCTTTGGTCGTGTTAAAATCAACTTATTAAAGTTGACAAGGAGAAGAATTAAGTTCCATTATGGAGCTTATAAAAAATTAATTAATGGATAAAAACTCATGAATAATGGTAAGAATTTCACATTTATGTGTGTGCATGGTTACAAATCTCTGTTCAAATCAGGGACCGTACTAGGCCAGGGCTATGGCACTGTAGCCCCAGGTCTTCTTTCAATATCCCAAGTCTTTTTCTCCCCCTCCCTGTCGAACACAACTAACCCCCTCCCCTGGGTGTGGAATGAAACAAGCATGGGGGACTCTGCCTTTTGAAAGGATAAATTAAATTAAACTATTCCCCCACTGAGGGAATTAAAGGTCGTTAAAGGTCTACCACTATCTGAAAATTGTGTACAAGTATCAGTAATTTTTCCTATGGTTGTCATTGCTTTTTATGATTTTACTAGTTGGCTGGGTGTGACTAACATTTGTGTGTGTTAATGAACAAGCCAAACGTTGCACAACGATTTTGTTTCTGTGGGCCAGTTTTTTTTAGCTCTGTTTTGTTCTTGAGGATTTTCTCTCTCGAAGGAGACAACGGTAAGTTTCTCGGTAACACTTTGTTCATAGTTTTCCATTCTAGGGTTTAAAATCTTGCACCAGAGTAATTGTAACACACATGTCCACATCAAGGACAGTATACTTTATCAGCATGTAGAGCTGGACCTTTCTATGTATGTAAATTATGTAAATTATTGATAGCTAAGTTACAGTGTATTATTTATCATACTATCAATAGCAAAGTGATTGAAATGTGAAATATATTTTTATTTTTCTGTTTGCTTGTTCATGCTTATTAATGGAGATGAGGGCCCTAATCAGCAGACAATGCAGCTTTTCCCACATATCTTACATTATTAATGCATAAAGACAGAACTAATATTAACACTATTGTTAGAAACCAATATCGACAATGTATTACCAATTTGTCACCCAGCGCTACTACAGAAATTGTACATATATCGTCCTGTTCATTACAGGTGAGTGTCATTTTTGTTTAAGGTGTTAACGAAACTGCTGCTGTAATCCCTCACACTTGTGTAAGTGGCGTAAACAACAAGAGTGGCGAAAGATAACAGAAGACAAAGATGGATGAGGACATCCAACATTAGTTTTTGAAGGTTAAACACCTCCACCCATCCCTTTCCCATACTTACACTTTCAAACAGACATCTGTGTGTGTGTGTGTGTGTGTGTGTGTGTGTGTGTGTGTGTGTGTGTGTGTGTGTGTGTGTGTGTGTGTGTGACACACAGCATACTGCCCACATCCATTTAACATAGAGTAAACACACTCTCACTCCGGCATGCTGGCTCAGTCAGGCCCTGCCATACATGGAGAGTGCTGTGCTCCATGGTCCTGTTGTTATTGAACTCTGTCCTGCTACACTTCACTTGCCCACCACTCTATTGCAAGCCTGCTATTAATGTGGAGAAGATAGGCACTCCATGCCAGGTTGTTTTGGTGTGAATATTGAAAGATACATCGCTGTAAATTATGTAGCAGTTGTGAGAAAGTATGTGAATATGTTTCTCTCAGTACCACAGCTGTGATACTTGCACTCACTGCATTAAGACTAAGAACATCTGTTCAACTGTTTGTGGGCACACACAAAACCCTCTGGAGCAGATAAATATGAAACTATAGGCACCATGCCTAATGTAGAAATTTTAAAATCATGGGCTAGAAGGCTATAAAGCCACCAGCACTGAGCTGTGGAGCAGTTGAACTGTGTTCTCTGATGTTACATCCAATACTTTTTGGGGTGAGCTTGGGAGTTGGGGAGGTGGGGTGGATCCAACATCCTGACCTCACTAACACGCTTGTTGCTGAATGCAATCCTCACAGTGATGCTCCAACATCTACACTATTAAAAGTAAAAAGAACTTTGAGGAACCTTTGAAGGTTCTTCAATTTGAAACTACAGAGGAGGTGCTTCTTAAGGTGCTTCAAATAACCTTCAAGAAATCTTCATCCTTTTATTGAAGATTCCTTGAAGCACCTTTAGAGTTTACGGTTTACGTGGTTGAGAGGAGAGGAGAGGAGTAGAACTTGTGAGTATTAGCCGCACCACCCCCCGGTCTGCAATAAAATTGTCAAGCCTTCACTGGCCTGCAGTGATAAAAAGGTTGGGGACCACTGATGTAAAGTATTGTAATATTACAATACCATGACAGTTGATGATTCTCTATATCTCAGCTTGTAATATGCCGTGTGATAAGGAGCTCAAAGTGCTTTCATGAGTTACAATTTTTAATGGATGGATTAATCCACACACACAATGCATTTGCTGAATGCACTCCTGATTATTACAAATTGAAAAACTGCATACTGCCAGAATGATAATGGGATCAGATCTATTTCTGTAATTCAGCACAACACTGCATTATTTTCTGAACTGCTTGCTTCAACACACTTGCAAAGCATTACATAATGTGAAATGTCAGTGAAGGAGGCTTCAGTAGTAGTCACGGTCTAATAGTCCAATACAAACTATGCCTGGGATTCTGAATCAATGGCTCTTAATGGATGTTACACAATTGAGCTCTGTGTTGAAGGAGACCTCTGAATGAATAGAGCAAGGAACTGCTAATGTATGGAAAAGACTGATGTGTGTTCAGCTGTCAGTCTGTGAATATAATCTGTTTCACACCCATCTATGTGGTTAGATAAACAGATTAACTTTTCTATGTTCAGAGGCCTTAGGGTTCAACTTGTTTAAAATGCGCTGGTGATGCAATCTTCTGGGCCAAAAGAGGAAAAATGTTTCTAAATGTTTTTGTTGTTGTTTTGTGGAAGATTAAAAAGTTCACAAGCTTATTTGACAACAGTATTCTTTAAAGTATTAAGTAAAAGGGGCTGTTATTTGGTCAATAATAACAAAAATGTGATTTTTTTTTGGTTTGTTCTGGCAACTGCACATAAACACATCTCCACATTTGGAAGGGCTTTCCCAGATACATTATAAATGAGTACCAGCCACTGGTTAAAATATAAATAGGCGGTGTGGGGGAGGCTAGATGATATTGTGGTGCTAATGGGGAAAGCCCTCCTTGATGTGGAGAGGTGTGCACAGTACAAGCAGTACCTGCATGACGTTTTGTCAGATTATATCTGTTATTTAAAATATGTTCTGGAAAAGGTAATTTGACCTTAAGTTTCCAGTGTTTTTTCCCTCTTCGTTCAAAGCAAAGTCTGGTCTTGTGTGACTAGAAATAACTGTCTGGTTGGGTTGCAATGATGGCATCCAAGTAAACAGTCTGGCCTATAAGAATTTCGGCTTTCTCCACTAACGCCACAATATCATCAACCCTCCGCCACACATGGTATACCCAGGAAACTCTTTTTGTTAAAGGGTAGGAATGCATCTGTAAATAGATACCATGTTGAGGTCTCCTATTCATATTCGAGAGACTGACTTTTATAAAACATCTCTTCTAGCACTGGTTCTGTGGAATCACTTCCAAAAATCCATTTGTACTCTTGAAATGTTTGTACTCTTATAAATAAGGGTTCTGAGTTATTTGAGCAGTTCCAGAGAAGAAATTTTAATACTATAAAAACCAAAATGAGTGACGTGAGAGTGAGATGAGTGACTGTAATGTAAAGTTTCTTTGCCAAGATAAAGGTTATTCAACCAGATATATCTCGTTTACAAACAGTTCTTTATAGAACCAAAAGTACATCTTCTGTGACATTACTCAACACAGGAGCAAAAAATGCAATCTCAAGCATGCTATAAAAGTGTATATTCAACTCAAGTGGGTAACCTCTTTAAAACCAAACATGTCTTATTCCAGCTCATTCTCTAATGTTTGAATCTGCCATCAGAGGAAAGTCCTGTAAGTTCAGATCTGGAATAAATAAAGAGGCTTCTTGAGAGAGTCATGTCATATTTCTTATTAGACCATCAATCTGCTGTACACAGTTAGTTCTATGGTCTTCATTAGTCTGAAGCAATGAAACAGCTCCCTTGGGGATCCACTGTTGTTTATAGCTGTGGACTGGCATAGAGACGATCCCTAATTTAGAAGGATCACCTTGTCTTCTAAGTGATCTGCTTACTGTTGACACAAGAGAGGATCACTAAGTCATGATGGACACTCAGAAATATAATATTTCTCCCCCAAAAAAAATCCCCAAAGCTGGCAATTGGGACAGGAAGGATGGAGTCAAACCAGTGCTAAAATGTGAGCTAACCCAATTCCATCATTTTTTTCCAAAGCTTGATTTTAATGAGCAGAGTTGCTCTGAGAGTTGTCCCTGAAGCATGTGCAGCAGGATTGGGCAGAGAGCTAAATTTCCCACAGATCACTAACCTTTTCCATTTTATGCCATCACATCGGTGGTTATTCTCATTCACACATTCATGAATACAGTGTATTGTAATGTATTTTCAGTATTTTTCTATGGTAAACTGCCATGAAATGTAATTCCGGGAATATGAATTTACAGATATCTAGACGAGTGACTCCTGGTTTTAAACAGAAATCAATAAAATCTACACACACACTGTAAGAAATTTGCAAAAGCAGTGATATTTAATATGTTGAGTCAGCACGGCTGTATTACAATGTTAATTACATAGTTGACCGATTATGCATTCAGATGGAATACAATGACAAATAAGGAAAGGCCTAAAATGGCTGAGAGTGGACCTGAAGGAGGATTGATGAGGAGGGTGCGCAGAGAATTTAATAGAGGTCAGAGGCATGATGAGATGTGAGAGAGATGGACAGTGTTGAGGGATAGAGAGGAAAAGGGTAGGACATAAAGGACAAAGTCTCTCTCTCTCTCTCTCTCTCTCTCTCTCTCTCTCTCTCTCTCCCACTTTCCATTTTTGCTGCTTGTTTATTCCTTGATTGCTTGCTATTTTCATACTTTCAAGCAACAGTCTCTCACGAGGCAGTCTAACTTTGTACAACTCCAGCTCGTTGCCCGTGCCAATGCTGGCCCACTTAATGTTAACTTAAAGAAGCTTTCCGAAACATCTCTGTCCACTCTCAATATGGACATCCCAGGAGGATGTCAGATGGGCCAAAGCCAGAGACAGAGAGGGTGGCGGAGTCTTGCCTGAAAGGACAGCGCTCCACTGGGACCTCTAATGCTGAGGCAGGAGCAGCCAGCAGAGAATTACTGAGAGAGAGGGCATTCTTAAGAACTGACCGAGTCGGGGGGGGGGGGGTATGAGAAATAGAGATATAAAAGAAGGTTAAAGGGAGCATTCAAAGTTCTTCTGTCTGCTGAGGAAGGACTTTAGAAATAAAAGCCATGCTGACTTCAGGGATGCTGTGCACTACTTTACACCTAATCCAAATCTCCCCATACCTTACTTATCTCTCAGATAATACAGAACTACAGAATAGAGGTTTCTATAAATAAAAAAATCTTTTGATCACATTATACCTGCATAATGCATGTAGCTTGCTTTACACTACCATAATCAGCTGAACATCAAGGTCCAAAATATTCAGAGATAAACTATATGTGCAAATGTTTGTGGGGACCCCTTCTAATGAATGCATTCAGTTACTATTAGTTGAATACACTGGTGACACAAATGAACAAATGTATGCACACAGCTTTTGTAGTCCCTATTGAGATGTATGGGAAGTAGAATAGAACTCTCTAGAGCAGGAACATGTTGGCACCATGCCTAATGCCCAAGTGCCTAAGTTTGGTTTGATTTGAAGTCTGAATTTTGTCCACTGTTAGAAAGCACATAAGCAAATCTATTTCAGATTGCTTAAGAACCTTTAATGTAATAAAATGTAAAATGTGAAGCAAACTGGGGAGTCCAATCAATGGGGGTCCAAATTTAGGGGGCCAGTCCATTATATAAAAAAGCAAACTTCAGAAACCAAACAAGTCTAATTCCTGACCAACACTAGATGATTTTAAAATTACATCCAACATATAATGAGAGATTCTGGCCCAAATAAAACAGATTAAATTCATAATTAGATTCCCAAGTGACTTTACTGTTTTTCAGAACCAGAGATGTTGCCGTATTAGATGGAAATTAGGACACTTTTAAGTGTGAAAGCAGGATGGAATCTGCCTCTTTCCTGTCCTGAAGTATGACATGGACATTGGCTGCTTAAATACATTTGGGCTAAAGAGAAAACTGCAGGAGTTAAAGACTCTTCATGCAAAAGACCAGTCTAGAAAGGGGAGTTTCCTGATTAGCGTGAGTGCATTCACTTCATGGCAGCAGCTCACTATGGTAACCATGCGCTCAATGTGTTAAACAGCATGTCAGCATGGCCCAATGCAGCAGCTACACCACCGGCGGCTTGCAGGTGAGCACACTGGGACGCTGGCAAGACCTGGGATCATTAAAGCTTAATAGCCTGACAGTCGTCTTCTAAAAGGGTCAAAGCTTCCAGTATGCTCCTGAGTTTACATTCTGTACATCGTTACAGTAGGTTTTATATGAAGCTTACTAATTGCTTACTAAGACACTATATCGATTTATAGCCCTGCATGACAGAGCTGTGTTATAGAAACCATGGCAACCCCTGCATAGTTTCAAAGATTTCTCATAAGCCTATTTAGTTTGTACACCCAAACATGATCTCCTGCCAAACTGCCAAATACATTTAGGATTTTTTTAACTACAAATGGCCTTTTAAGAAATCAGTGGGACGGTTCTTTCTTTTGCATAGTTTTAAATAGAAACTGATCCAGATACAACACGTTTCTGTGATGACCTAGAAAAGTCTCTGTCGTTCTTTCATGCACATCAGCTGTAATGTTTCACATGCACATATCCACAATCTCACCTTCATTATCACATTGATATGCTAATCATTCTCTAGGCTTGCCATTAATAGAATCAACTATGATTGTGTTTGTGTAAGTGTATCCTTAAGACAAAAGAGATCTCCAATCCAATCTCTTAGATTATGGATTTTGGGCCACCAAACAGCAATCATCAATGCTTTTTTGACATTGTTTTGCTCGCTTGGTCGACTATTGGTTGCTTTGATTCACTGTAAGTAAAAATGACCAGCAGTTGATTACCAGAAAATAGACGGCTGCTGCATATTGCTATATGAAAAGTCTCACAGGCACACAAATCTAAAATGAATATAGTGAAAGGGGAACCTGTTTACATGATTTTGATATGACAGCAACAAAATGCTTAGCTGTTGTCTGGATCATGTTCTTTTTTAGTTAGCAATCCCACAACAATCCTGAAAAGAAACCTGACACATCAGAAGCAGGGCTGGTTTCCCAGACATGGATTAAGCCTTTTCTTGGATTACAATGGAGTGCCAATAATGAATCATCATCTGAAATTCCTTTTACTCTAGATTTAGGCTTAATCTGAGTCTGGGAAACCTGCCCTTAAAGACTAAATTTAGTCCAAAAATGGAAGATTAAAGATATGTTTCCTGAGTCACACAAGAATCTATGCAGGCAAAGCCAACACAAATGATCTCATTTAGAGAGAGTGAAAGAAAAATGGTCATTGCTGATGGAAAAAAACCTTCTTCAAAATGGCAACTCTACAAGAGAAGGAAAAGAACCCATACACAACACCACATGCTGAGTTTTCTCTGTTGAGATGCTCTGCCAGGCCTTCACTGCAGATACCTCAAGTTGCTGCTCAAGTTGTTTTGGGTCTTTCTCCCTTCATTTTTATCTTCAGTAATTAAAAAGCTGCTTAACTGACTTTTATTTTACTTCTTTGCCTTAAGAAGCTCTTGGCTTGCTGTAGCTGATGGTATTAGAAATTATGTGAAATGTCGTCCTCATCAGAAGTTATAGCTCTGAACGCTGCTGAAATCACCCTGCTTCTTCTATTAGCAGGCACATCATCAATAAACACATTAAATAAATTGGAGCTAGGGACCCAACACTTCCCCCTGAGCATGCTGGTTCCAAAGAAGGCCTCAAATGTAGCAGGTATGTGCTTGTCTTCACCCTCCTAGTGTCAGGAGCATCATATGTGAAAGGCTTGAGGAATCTCCGGATTCTAGCGTCTTCTAACTAGCTAAGTCTATATGAGAGAACAGCAAAGCACTTTTGTAAGTCACTCTGGATAAGGGTGTCTGCCAAATGCCGTAAATGTAAATGTAAATGGGGAGAGTCCTAATGAAGCTGGGTAATTGGCACTACCAAAATTAGGGAGAAAAATGGGAGAAAATTTATGACCACACGTTATGCTGATATCAGATAAACCAAACCCAATGCTGCTCATCATAGTGGCTACCTGATCCACATCCTTTGACTCTCTCTCTCTCTCTCTCTCTCTCTCTCTCTCTCTCTCTCGCTCTCTCTCTCTCTCCCTCCCTCCCTCCCTCCCTCCAGAGATGCTGGTCTGTCCCTGCTGGCTGTCTGTGCTCTCTGAGGCGTGTGTCTCAGCACCAGTGGCGTCTTCTGAGGTGGGACAGTGAGCTTTCATATGCCGTTCCCTTTAATCAGAGCAACTACCTCTGGGAAATCAGAGGATTGTAAGGCACCCTGATGTAGTGTGACCAAATGATTCAGCTCCCGTCAGTACAAATCACTTACAGCACTTCCATGATTTGCTGTGCGTGTGTGTGAGACAGAAATGTGTGAGTTTTATGTTCGTCTCAAGAATTTGTGCATCGCTACTTTACAAGTAATTTTTAGACGTCCCTTGGGAGAATGTGTCACTGTGGAGCCACACACCACACACAGGTACAGAATCTTCAATTGTCACTGCTTTCCTGTCCAATACACACAGACTCACACACAGACAGATACACACACAGACACACAGACACCGACACAGACACACACACTTTTATCTCATTTCTCACTTTCTATTTGCCTCGCCTTCTTTCTCTCTCTGTTACATCAGCCTGACTTTCACAAGAAACTCAAATGTGTGAACTTTTTTCATTGAGTAAACATGATGTCATGACCAATGACCACGAGCATTTATCTGAAATATTACAATACTTTAACTACATTATTTTAAAGGAAACTAATCATTAAAAAAATTTGAAATAAAAGTTTAATGTAGAATGTAAACACTGTTAAAGGTCCATACAGTCCATATCCTTAAAATTAAACTTACACACATCACTTGTAATGCACCCAACAATACCTGAGTAACGACAAGCATATGCCTCCTTCAAAACATGTGAAGTCAGTCACTGCCTCTTTTCTAACTGTCGCCAATGCAGCAACACTCAGCAAGAAAGTCCTGGATCAGCCAACAGATATCTGTGCCAGCCAGCATTACAGAGCTCCTTCTAATGATGGGGAAAGAGAACCATCTACCCACCAATAGAACATGGCCAGTTGTGCCCTCTTGGAGTTCTGGCTGCTGACAGCGAAGCAGCATAGCCCAGTATTTAAACTTCAAGCCTTGGGCCATAGTGCCAGCACATTAGTCCACTTAGCCTCTTGGAGCCTCCAAAGACTTTACAGGAGAAGCAAAAAACTTCATCACTTTCAGTGAAGGTCAATGTAAATTTTTTTTCCAACTAATATTGGAGCATTTCTATTGGTCCGTTCTTCAGGAAATTTTGATAGAATGTAAAGAACATTTGCCAGATGTGAAAAATGACACAAATGCAAATGCAATGTCTTTGCTTGATAGTGATGACATACATAGCACTGTAGGCATAGTAACAAAAACAGCAAACCAGATAAAGAGAGTTTGGAAAATGGCGATCTAAATGTGATATTTATCTTGTTTTAATACATAAATGTAATCAGGGAATAATTTTTTTTTGCAACTGTTGTTTATAAGCCTAATATATATTTTGTTTTTCATACATAAAATTACCCAAAAAAGACATATGCACTTGCCAGGGAACAAAGTACAACACAAACTGTAATATATGAGCCCTTTAAACTTACAAAAGGTACAATGTTTACAGTCATGATTGACTCCTCCACCCACCCTTTCTTTTCTGAACTTGACTTTGAACTCTAATGTCATAATAAAATAATATAATACAGATCCCTCTGAGAACACACACCAGCAACCTGCTATTGATATTTCCCATATAAACAAGGTCACTCTAAGATCATATTGTTTAGCTCTCTCACTTTCTAACCCCATATTCCATGTTTAAGCCATCACATGCAGTCTTTGGATGTTTCATAACAGTTGAGTCTCCACAGAAAGTGAATGTGGTGAGCATTGATTCTGATATCAACCCAGGCTCCTTCCATCTGATTTTTCCCTGTGGACTGGGCAATCATTCCCTTGGTAACGTCTTCTGTGGTCCATTACTATGGCAACATTCTTTCCCACTGTGGGTAAGTGTTGGGGAATGGGGAGCAGGTGAATCAATAGATCTCACTCACAGATGCTGTCTTTTTCCCTTTTAACTCTACATTGTCCCATCAATCACATTCATTCTGTATTACAAGGGCAGAAGGAAGTACACTTATACCCTCATGATGAACCTGAGACAGGCCTTTGTTATTGAATATTACTCCCTGTAGACAAGATGTAGTTTAAATAAGTGTCAATCAACTGGACTTAACAATGTTAACTATACAATTCCAAGTTGTGAGAAAATGGTATCACTGTGTTTATAATACATTAACAACAAATTTCAACAAACTTCCTTTCTTCAGCAAAGTTTACATTTCATATGTTCAGGGTCAATCTACTCTGTTTCTCACTCCAAATATCACTGACCTGAAGTCACACAAAAAAAAAATTGCTCACAGACTCAACCAACTCAAAAACATTAGTAAAATATTAGACTTCCCTTTTCACATTAAGTCCCCAGACCGGAGTGTTTTGGTAGTGGAACATCCCTTGCTGGGATTTCACATTTGATGAACAGGCAGTTAGACTGTTGTGCCACTCTAGAGTTTGATGGCTTCATGGCTCTTGAATGGGATTGTCAGGTTCTGTCCCTGTGTGAGTCCTGTTTTTTTAGGTTTTACTTTTCCCACCCAACTTTTCTGTTCCCACCCGTCTCAGTCTGTATCACTGTTTGTTTTGATCCACCATGTGCCTTTTTGCACATGGCTTTGTTTGTGTTGGGTTTTGTCTTCTCCTGTCTCCTCCTTTGCCCAACCTAGTCTTTAGTGATTCTATGGGTTTTCTTTTGTGGCCCTACCCCTCGTTGTCTTTGCAGTTTCATTATCAGCACAACGTTCTAACTGCCTGCCTGTTAAGAGACAGGAGATCATAAGTATAAATACCATCAACACCACAGCCCAAATAATCAGGAGTGTAAGAATAGGAAGATTTTGTCATATGGAAAGGGGGAGGTACGGATGGGAATAAATTGTACATAAATTAAAAGGGAAGAAGAAACAGCCAAAAAATATTCCAAATTATTCAGACACTCATGTTTTTGAGTTGAGCTTAAGACAACTTGACACAGATAAAATATGGCACACATACACTCTAGTGATCAAGCACACAAACAGCACACTGCAGGGCAGCAGAGAGGGTCATGGTGAACTTGGGTATAGAACTAACCATTGAGCAGTTGTGGCTGATAATTTTCCCATATAGTCAAGTTTTCTATAGTGCTTCAGGAGCTTTAGGAGGATTACGGGCCATGCCGCACAGTTGCAACCTAGCAAACCTTGGTATTGAACCTGCAACCTTCTCATTCAAATTGTTTGAATTTGTTTAAATGGAGCTACATTTTGACAAAATATCCATTCATTCACGTTTCACACATGTAAAGATTTTACTTGTAAACAGAATGTTATGCTCTGTTCACATATTTTCCACCAATGCGCAACACTGGCGTCCTTATAAGCCAATGCTTATCCATATGCTATTACTTTCATTCACCCTGTCAATGCTATCTCGTTTCCCATCTGATGTGATGGTGACCATTGTAACCACTGTAATCTTAGAAGGCCTGAGTTCCCTGTGTGAACAGGGATATAATTTTAACATAACACATGTGTTTGCTTAGTGGTTTCTCTCTGTGTTTGTCTAAAGCTGGAGCCAAAGAGGTTTTTCCCATCCTGATAGCAATAGGGCTTTTTTTATCAATGACCCATCTGTGTTTGAGCTGAAGGTAATGCCAGGGTTGTGTAATCGCATACAAAATGTGCTGTGATGCCACCATTGCTATGACTGTATCTCATGGTTTTCTAATCACAGAATGAAGCAGATCCCGATCTTGCACTATTTCCAGTTCACAAAGATCTTTGCCCTTTAATATCCAAGCAAATTGAATGAGCAAGTTAACAGCGGAAAATGATCTCCCACATCTCATGTGGCCAAACAGCCTGCCGAGTGACAGGCAGACAGATTGCAAACCCAATCCGTTTCTTTGTTAAACTAGTACCCCCCATAATTCATGATGATTGGGTAACTCAACACTGATGGGGCAGTGCTTTCTAGCTCAGCTGAAGTCCCGGCACTGGTCACAGGCCCACTCTTCATTAGCAGCGAGTGTCGATCTCCCACTCCAGTCTTCAAGGAGAGCGCAAACTACACCATAACTCTGATTAAATGATTCCACTTGGTGCATAATGATCTGGCTAATGCCTGAATGACTAGGCTGTCACGCATATCTGTGTCTCTTGGCTACACTCCTTCATGCTGTTGATCTTTTATTTATCAAGCCTGTTGGCTGCTTTAGAGTAGAGGTGGAAGGTGGAGGGCTCACTATCTGTTTCAGGTAATTACTGATTGGTCAATGCCATGCAATGGATAGTGATCTACTGCTTGACTGCAGGTTCTTTAAGCAGTACTGGAAAAGTCAACACAGTGTTAGAAACTAGGACATGGAGGCTGTGTTTAGAGCAATCCGTTGTCTGGTGTGGAGAGTTTTTGTGTCGGCCAGTGCTGTAACCAAAAATACACTTGGCTATAATTGTAAAATGTTTGGCAGTGATACTAGGTTTGGTACTGGTAATATATATATATGCAGTGGTGGGCAGCCCTATCCATGCCACTTTGGGGTTTAGCTGAGATAAGTGATGAGATAAGTGCTTAATGGCACTTCAGTCATGTCCTGCCAGTTCAGGAATTCGAACCAGCAACCTTCCAGTCACAAGGCCATGGATGAAAACCACTGTAGTTAAAAACCATTGATATTTCTTGACAGTGAAAGCATAGATTGAATGGGCCCTACCAAATACATTAGCAAAGAAAAAAGTGCATCCCATGGCTTTGGAGTAAAGCCGAGCATTTGCTGTCTGTGTTGGCTTACAATTGGCTGGCGTCCCAGCGGGTCAGTCGGGACAGTAGGGGTCACTGTTTTTTGTTTATGGAATGGTGTATTGATGCATTGGGCAGCCACCTGTTTGTGTGACTAGTCGAGGAGTGAGTGCTCTTTGCCAGGCACATCAGGACACTTGGCATTGCTTTGTTGTTGGAGGCTGCTGGCTACAAATAATACAGCAGCATAATTCTGACTGTTGAAAGCTTATTAAAGATAAATGGAAAGACAAACACAGACTTTTCCCTAGTCTTTGCTCGTGATTATTTGGCTTAAAATTAAAAGGTTTATACTGATGTGTATGCTAAATATACTCTTAGATTTGCCTTAATTTAATAACATGCTTTAATTTAGAAATTAAAATTTGTCATTTTAAGGAACATGCACGCATTAAAATCAGCCAAAGTTGCCTCAGAACACAGTAAACCATCATCATGTATAATTATTATTATAGTCAAGAAGTCACCAATTAATGCCAATAATGTCTAGTTAGAAAAACATAAATGGGTTCAGAACAGTAAGATAATTCTGCTTCGATTTCAGGTGATGTGCACTGAGTATTTTAACACTGAGTATGTTAATTAAGGCATTTCTAAATGTTGCCAAGTCAATTAATAATGCATTTGCAATGCTGTCGATACAGTGACATAAGCAGATGACAGGGAAGCTAAATCTTAAAGTGGTATTTCTCATAGGTGTGGGAGACTGCATCATCAGGCATCAGCAGCAGAGGCCTCCATCACTGTGGTGATTCAGATTTAATGGTGGTGCATTCCTCTAGTCCAATGCCCCCGGGCTGCCGTGCTGTTAAGTGCAGATATTGCTTGAGAAACTAGTGAGTTGCAGTGCTCGGATCAACCTCTTCAGGGCACTTCGGATGGTTAGTAAGTGTTTCCACTTCTCTGCTACAGTTAATGCTAACTTTTCTGTGGAGTGGAGAAAATGTCACTTCAGATTTCAGTAATGAAGTGATGATTTGGTCTGTTATTATATATATTTTTACATCCTTATTCTTTGTTTACCCTGTTGCCTTTTTCTACTTGTATCCTACTGTCCACTCCACCACTTCTGAAAGATGATTATAGTTGTAGTTGACAGCACTGTTGTAAATAATGAATGAAAGCCTGAGACACGCACTCTCGTTGAAACTTTATGCTTGACCTCTCACCTCCCAAAGCCTCTTATATAGGCCAGACAGTTATGTGGCCTGAACTCACTGTACCCCATCTACATTATGTAGTCATCTGAGAGCAGTGCTTAGTGTCAAAATGAATGGATTAGTTTCAGACTGAGTTCTGTATATTGGGTTTTAAGTCATCTTAAATTTACCCTGCTAACACTTAGAAGTTAAAATATATTACTTTTATTCTGCTTTATTTTCAAATGTAACACCTTTTTTTCCTCCACAAAACAAGGCTATGTAGTTAAGTCATGCAAAAGCCTTGGATCACCAAAATTGCCAACTTTACATAAGGAAAAAAATAATAATATGAATGGCAATCTAAATTACTTTATTCTAAGTCATTAAGGTGCAGCAAAAACTTTTTACATATTAGAGATATAAGGTTTTTCTGCATTAGCAAAAATTTTCATTCAATTTGAATGATAATAAAACATCTATTCTAACAAAAATGGATGGTGCACTGAAAGTAAAATTCATACTTTTGAAAGTCATTAGACTAATCAGTGGCAATCCCTGTTACAACCATGACTTCAGGCTATTAACTGTCCCCTTGGAGCTCTAGTTGACATAAAAAAAATGTTTCCTATTCTGTGACAACTTTTTAACACTATGTGAAGTGTTTTTTTGTTTGTTTGTTTTTTTACAATTGTATGCATTTTAGACTCTACATTTAGAAAAAAGAAAGTTTTTATCTCCATATATTTTTATGTCACTCTAAAGACTTTATATCTCAATATTTCAAAATTCCTCAGAAAACAGACAGAACTTATAGCTCCAAGGGGATGAAATATCAAAAAATAAAAATGAGAAAACTCACCATCTGTTTATTATAACAACGAGGAATGTCAGTCTGGACTTACTGTAAGGCCTTGTCCATTTAAGGGCTTAATAATTGGATAGGCCTGAAATTTGAGCAATTGACAGTTAACTGGAAATTAAACAGAAATGATCCTAGATAGAGTATATACTGCACATTTGCTTTTTAAAAAAATATTGGTATAATTGTACTCAGACTTTCCTGGCTTTACCTATCTGATACATTTCCAGTTCAACCTATTATTACTTAATTTGAATATGTTAGTTTATTCTCTGTATATTTAAGCGTGTGCATGACTGTCTTTGAAGAAAATCATTCTGTGCCCCTCCTTTTTTGTGATATGCTAATGAAGGTCACCTTTCTCCTTGGCAACCCTGAAGTGGTTGGCAGACTCTAATACCAGGTCTGTTTTGCAGGAAGCCAAATGAATGAGTTAATTACATCCAACTGCTTCCCTCAACCTGGGCTCCCACTGCACCTGCAAATGTAATTCTGATTCTCTCATTTTTGCCACAATTATTAGATTTAGCAAGCAAATATTTTATTTTCAGATAATACTGTCTTATCAGAAGCCCTTTGATCATTGTTTCAAACCAGTATGGACAGGATTTGCCATCAAAAGTACAGCTTTTTGAGCCTAATGGATCATGACAGATACAGTGTTTGTTTTCTAATCCTGTACTGCAGCAGTCCAAAGGACCACTCACATTTGTACCTTCCTCAGTCCAGAAATATGTGACCGTCTTGTAAATATATGTAAATACAGGGGTTAGACAATGAAACTGAAACACCTGGATTTAGACCACAATAATTGATTAGTATGGTGTACTAGGGCCTCCTTTTGCGGCCAATACAGCATCAATTCATCTTGGGAATGACATTTTTTGGATACAATCCGGGTTAGCACCCGAACATCCCTTTCAGACAGCTTCCTCTTGCGTCCACAGTTAATCCTGTTGGACGTGATTGGTCCTTCTTGGTGGTACTGATATTACCCTGGATACCGTGGCTCTTGATACATCACAAAGACTTGCTGTCTTGGTCACAGATGTGCCAGCAAGACATGCACTAACAATTTGTCCTCTTTTGAACTCTGGTATGTCCCCCATAATGTTGTGTGCATTGCAAAATTTTGAGCAGGACTGTGCTCTTACCTGCTAATTGAACCTTCACACTCTGCTCTTACTGGTTCAATGTGCAATTAATGAAGATTGGCCACCAGGCTGCTCCAATTTAGCCATGAAACCTCCCACACTAAAATGACAGGTGTTTCAGTTTCATTGTCCAACCCCTGTATATATACCGGATCTATTCTGTGATGTCTCAATATTATTTACACTTACCTGTGATATGATTACTTGTGATGGGATAAACAATGGTCTGTATTGTTTATCAAATTAACAATCCCAGCACCTACTGGTGGATCCACTTCTTTTACTCCACATATATGATACACATAAATGACACGTCATGTAATACATGACAAATTACCAGTGTAAGGGAACGTCCTTAACCAATTTTCTTTCACAGCGAAATGATTGTGGTAAGTGACAATCAATTATAAAAGAGACAAAAAATAATGGAGTCAGCGCAATAATGCAGCTAATAGGCTGAAAACATCAGTCTATATTTAATAGCATATGCTGCCTAATCCAGCATACACTCCCCAATCCTCTTTAAATCCTCTACAGTTATTGGCTCTTTGTAGGCTTAGTAAAGTGGCCTATTGGCTTAGTTAATCTGACACATGAAATAAACACCGGTTGCATCGCCAACAGACTAATCTTGCTTCCAGACTCCTGCTGATGCAGCAATCTACACTACTGACAAGCAGTCCCTCTAATGGGACTTTTTAACCTGCTTATCCTCTCTCTGTAGCTGCGGGACACTTCTCATTGATCAAATAGTATCCATGTCACGAATCAATAATGCTAATCTCTGTTTGTTGTTGAAAAACAATGCATAGCCTTTTTCCTGCTCCTCTCAGCTAATACTGTGGTCTAAATTTAGGGAGTACCAATTAAGAATAGCCTTCCTCCACACAAGTTCAAAGGAATTAGCTGGATCATTTAAGAATCTTCCAGAGGAGCACTGTTCACAGCAGCCATGGACAGCGTATATGAATCCTATCAAAAGCAGGGATACTGAGTCAGCCCAGAACCATATTTGACACATATATCATTAATACAGGCAAACATAACCACACTGATATATGTGTTACAATGGTTATTCTAGACTACTCCCTAAATGCTGTTATAATGTCAATGAAGTGAAAACATTGCTTTTTACCAGCAAGACTCAAAAAAGTAAAATCTGTGGAAGCAAGTAACCACCTAAAATATCTTCAGCACATTATCCTGATAGGATATAACATAAAGAAAGCAACTTTATCTGATGAGACTTTTGTAACAGTTTTGAAACTTTGCTATGATATACATATCATTTGTTCCCACAAGCCCTCAGGGTCATAACAAGGTCATAAATGGTTTGCAAAACTGCGTCTGAGCAATCTTTGTCCCAACCAAGTCACATATTATTTATAAAACACTTTTAAATGACTGCTTTTGTAAATTATGTAAAGATCTGATAGCCTGCAAAGGTTTCTCCAAGAAGCATACATGCTTACCAAGAATAGAGCAGAAGATGAAAGGAAAGCATAACTGTACTTGCTGACTGTGCATTTCAGTATGAGCTTCAGTAGGGTGATATATGTGGAAAGAATGAGGGAGACATTGGATAGGCTGTCTTATAGATTTATAGGGCCTATGGCAGGAAATGGGTCTGTCCGAACATGCACACAATCACACACAAGCATGTCCCAACACACACACACACACACACACACACACACACACACACACACACACACACACACACACACACACGCACACACATTTATACATACACATACAAACAGGAACCATTTGCCAGCTTTAGACATTCCCATTCATTAAAACCATCTATTAATGTATACCCTCATATAAACATGAAAGTATAAAGTAATAAAGTGTGTGAGTTTGTATACTGTCACTACAAACAGTGACTACCCCTCGAGATTGTGCTCACTGATGTGCTTTTTGTCTTCACTCTGATGCTTCTAGATGGCCTGTCCCTGCACAGTGCAGCTCTGCTTACATCTTAATGCAATTGTTGTGAACTCTCTCTCAGCAGTTACAGAAACACACACTGAGTCAGGTGACACTGGAAAATAATGTTAATGTCTCCTGGCTTTATATATCTAAAGAAATTGTTTCATACTAAAGATATGAAACAATTCTAGTTCTATTCTATTCTATTCTGTTCTATATGCCACAGAATAAGCATTTACCAATGTAATATTTAGTATATAGTTATATACTACTGCAGTTCAGTCAGAGTTAAATACACTTAACACTGTGAGAACTGTGAGGGCAAGTCAGATCATGTGATTGGCAGAAAAATGCTGCTACCAGTAGAAGCCCAGGAATTTGGATTCTTTATTATAACAGCTGTTTTTGCATGATTTAATAAAGTGCTCCACAGTTCAATGCTGGGAACAAAACTTGTTGCCTATTGGTTCGTGTTTATCTGCTCTTACATCTATTAGCAGTACTTCTCTTCAGGGACTAGAGAATCTGTGTATGTGCATTTGTGGAATGCATTCATGAGGAGGGCTGTCCACAAATATTTTGACATAAATGTTAAAGATACTGTAATAAAAAGGCCTACTCAGTTAAAGTTGTGGAAACTACTACTGTACAAATGAGTTATGAATGAGTTGTGCTTTTGGTCCATAAACTCTTAAAGATGACATAAGCTGCACTGAAATATGAGAAAAAAATACCAAATCTTGCCTCTTTAAAATGAATCAGCATCTATTTTGAGCTCGACCTAGTGCATAGTTAAAGGAGAAGGACACCGATTTTTTGAGCACTCTTCAGTTCGATAACGATCACATAATAGTTCTAACTGATTGAAGTTATTATTTAATTTCCGACTTCCATAGAGTTCAAATATCAAATGTCAGAATCAGATCAAAAGTTCTATATTTGCTATTAATGCATCATGACTGGGCACATAAATGAAAGAATCAGCTTTCATTGTCACTTGAAATGCTTCTTTTCTCAGGGCAGCATTGCAGTGGTTTTAGGTTCCAGCCATTGACTTTTAGAGGACAGAGAGACTTAACTGAACTCTTGTGGAGTGAGTGTGCCTGTCTTCTCTCTGAGCAGTCTATGAGTGGGTAAAGTGTAGGATATCGCTGGGATAAGATGGCACCTACTGGATGTGCTTGAATGTATGAATGAGTTGCCTGTGGTTGAAATCAAAACCTTTAATGGACATGTCACTGAACAATTTTGGTGTTACTGCTGAGTCATACCTGTTTGTGCATGCATGTGTTTATATGGGTTTACTGGGGGAAGCCATGGCCTCAAGGTTACAGAAGCAGGCAAGGGACCAGAAGGTTGCTTGTTGGATCCCCAAGCAGGGCACCCATGGATGAATTGCCCTTGAGCAAGGCATGCGGCCCCTAATTGTTTCCTCTGTGCTGAGGAGGCTGTGTTTCTCTTGTTGTATTCACTAAGGTGAGTGTGCATGTTCACAGTCACAAGTGAGTTAAATGCTGAGGTTGAATTCCATTGCACTGCAGTAAAGTGTGCTTCATCTTCAGCATCAATATGTGTCATCAGAACCCACAGACAAAAATAGCTTATTCAAAAGCTCTCTCAGTGGTGGCTTTATTATAGGTTCTAGAATTAAAATAACATTTCATCCATCCTCAAGTGGAAGAAACTGACCAATCCAGTGGCATTGGTTGCTCTGTTACTCTAAGGATGTGTTTGTCATTTGAGCTCCAATTTTCTGCTATGCATAACTTTATGTAATATTACTTGGACATAATAGAATTCAAACCATGCCTTATGCTTGCTGTAGGTTATGTCCCATAAAATTGACTGCCAGCATCTGAAGCTTGGCTGTTAAAATGCTTTGCTTCAGCTTTAGAGGGTCGGTTTGCTGCTGGTCTCATAACAGCAGCATATTTTATACTATAAAGCATTTCATTTGCATTCATTCATATTTTCACCCTTACAAGCCATAGTTATGGCACCCAATAATGAAAACATAGTGCAATTTCAGATTCATTACTGCAACTCGTAGGTTATGTTGACACCAGCTATGTTTAAATGTAGGAGATATTTTATTATGATTTAGATTTCAGGAATATTTGTATGTGTTGTCCTTTAATAACATAACCAGAAGTGCCACATAGCTGCCAATAAAGAATACCAGTTTAATCGAAATATAAGGACTCACAGTGATTAGCACTAGTAGCCAATAATAGAGCAGAATTACAGTATAATAATTCCAGTAATAACTCTAGACTTTTTAGGCTTGCCAGTCTCTATCAAACATGCATATTTCATATATTGTTCCCCTAAAACACAGGGTACATATCAGTGGTTCTGAAGGTGAAAAATCACACCCATAGAGAAGTCTGTCTCCTGTATGTATTTTGGGAGGTGATAACTCTACAGTATTGGGCAGGAGGGTGACAGAGAGAGTTATGGATAGTCCATATTGCACCTTCCTTGGCCTCGGCACAAAGTCAAGCATAATTAATGTGCCATTAAAAATTCATATGTGCTGAAAAATACATTCGGAGGAATCTGTGTATGAGGGCACAGAGCTGTTTCAGCCTTGCTGACCCACAATTAAACTCTGGGAAACAAGCTACCTGGTGCACAGACACTATTAAACCTACTGCTGACTCTTATTGTCAAGTGTCCGCTGCTCTGACTGCAAAGCATGGGGCAGGGGTTTGTTTGTCAACTCAAGCAACAAAATCAATGATATCATTCAGACACCAACAAATGCACTTTCTCTCTCTCTCTCTCTCTCTCTCTCTCTCTCTCTCTCTCTCACACTCAGTGTCTTGTCAATACCGAACAATTTATGAGTATGAAGATATTGATGTTGAATAAATTTGTGAATTTGTTGTTATTTATTTAATATAGACTTTGGATGGCAGTTGATTTCAAATCTTTATTTCACTCTGAAGGATTCTACAGAGCATTTTATTGAAATCATATTGTTTTATTGCTCAGGTCATTATGTAGTACATACTCACAAATGATTAATATAGTTGTGCCAAGTGTGGAAAAGTGCCTTCATTAAAGTTGGTATCTTGTTACTTTATTTTTAAAACACTTTAAAACAAAACAAATGTTTAGTTTAAGTAAACATACACTTACTTTTCTACACGTTTTAACACCCAAACACTTCCAAATGACAAAAATTGCAGTTTACTATCTGTGATTTGTTTTGTTGTAGTGAATATTACCAATACTGGTTCCTGGAATATGCCTGATACCGCACTTGATTACTCGTTCTCGTACTTGTGAACAAGACTGCAATATCAACATCCAATACCAAATGACTTGTGCACACCCAGGTTCTTATTGTCTTACAAGTGTAAGACGTGACTGGCACTGTTAAGCTCCATTTAACTTAAAAATGTTCATTAAATATAATTAAATATAATATTTATTATATTTAATAAGTATAAATATAAATATAAATATAATCTCCAGCTGTCATTAGCTGATGGTTTCATATGTTGAAACAATGAGCAGTGAAACACTATAGGCTTTGTTTCCACTATTAAGCCCATTTGTTTTGGATTTTTATAGCCACAATGAAGCTTTTGTAATGGCTTTTTCAAACTTGCAGTAAACAGTTTGTAGTAAAATTAGGGTAAAGTTACAGAAACTAGTGAAAACACTGAAAATGAGTTTGTGCTAACATGGTGCACATTTATGATAATAAATCTAAAATAAGAGTAGACTTTCTGAATAAATGAATACATTTATTTACTGTTCTATGTTAATGTGGGTTTCTGTTTAGTGAGTGTAACCAAGGAGACCAACTGTTACTACACTACAATATGCAAGTACAAAATTACATGTAATTGTACTCGTACTCGGTATCAATGCATCCCTAAATAATAGCACTGGCCTACGTCATAGACTGGGGTTCATATCATAACCACCACACTACATTGGACAAGACCTCTACATTTGCTACATGTCCATCAGGATGTATGGACATGGGTGTCTTTGAAAAAATCTATGTTTTACTTGTCAAGGGACAACTTTATACTAGATTCTGGAGCATTGCTGTGAGGATTTGATTGCATTTAGTTACTAGACAATTTGTAAGATGTTAACAGATAAGCATCCCATCCCATCCCCATCTTTCCCTGTCATCCCTAAAGTATTGGATGAAGGGTCATTATTCCACAAAACATGGTTCCACTGCTCCACAGCTCAATGCTAGGGGGCTTTATGCCCCTCTAGCTCACAACTGTTAATAGGTAATAGGCTCATGTTTGTGTACTGTGGGTGTGTATTTGCTTCAGACAGCCCTAGAGGCAGTACTACTCTAGACAAGCTGTGTGTGCATTTGCACATCTGTGTCAGCAGCTACTAAAAGTAGCTGAAAACATTTGCTTGCTTCATTGCTTAGGAAAAGGGTGTCAGGCTGTCAAGACATAATCTTCAAATAGTATTAAAATAAAAATAGACAGAAAGGAACCCTACTCATTTCTAATCAACTGAGACATACCTACAACATTTATAAGCTCATTTCATTAGACAGCAAACAAGATGAAGCTCATTGTGATTATTTTATGGTAGCTTGTTTATGGAATTATTTTTTCTGATTATGACTTTTCCCCTGGGTTATATCTGCTCTAAAAGGATTGATGAGTTCCCCACTGAGCTGTGGAAGTGAAAAGCTGGAAAGATCCTTTGGAGGCTGATTCTTGCACTGGAACGCGAGGGTAAATGGAGGTGAGAATATCCAGCAGGATCACATTAGTCTCACAGGATTTGCACAGCTTATCAGACTGCTGCTAACAGACCATGCTGGAGGCTTGAGCGATGTTGCTGATTTAAATATGAGTAAGGGTATTTTATGGATATGGAAAATGGATAAAGGTTGCTAAGGTTGTTAGAAATGGTCTGGAATGGTCCCTAAACCTAGACAGCAGTTTAGGTATACTACATGGACAAAAGTATTAGGACACCTGCATGTTCATTGTTCCTTGTTCATTGTTCATTTTCCAAACTGAGGGTATTAAAAAATGTTTATCCTGTGTCTGCTGGAATAATGTCTAGGGAAGATTTTCTTCTTGATTAGGGAGCACTGCTCCAGTACTGCATTTAGTGACTAAACCATTTGTAAGATCATGATGTTGAACAATAAGCACCCCACCTCATCCTTATCCCAAAAGTAATGGATGGAGTACCATCATTCCATTCCATTCCACAGTCCCACTGCATCTCAATGTTGGGATGCTGTATATCACTCTAACCCACATCAGGCATTAGCCATGGTGACAAAAATGAATTTTTGCGTATTTGCTCCAGAATTTCCTATCCAATTCCAGACATGTGTGTCTTCATTTGCACATCTGTGTCAACAATTTGTGCAACTTAAAGTAGCTGAATGCATTCATTAGAAGGGGTGTCCAGAAATAATGCCTCCAAGCATATTTATATCTGTATATTTTTATCTCTTTGTACTTTTGATATGCACATTGTTTCAATATATGAAAAAGAATAAAAGTAAATATCTATACATAATGTACTAGTGCAGATACTTGGTAGTGGTGGTGAACTGGTTTGGCATACTGTTTGCTATGGTATTGTGAAGTTTTGTGGTATTGATCTTTATTTCTGTTGTTACCTCGTAGTTATAGTCAAGATTTTAACTCTGTAGGTTTTACTGTATGTCCTACTCCTCTTACATTGCTCAGAAAAGACACCACTCTGATTAGAGTTAAAATTGTAAAAATGGGTTACAAGGTAGCAATGGATGTTATGTATTTTTTTAACCTTCTAATATTTAAGACCGCCTACATAGCTTGTTGTTCTGCAAACATTTACAAATTTTTATGCATGCTTTCTATTATGTTGGTTCTAAATTGTTAGACTTAACTGCGTGTTTAACATTTCTATCTGGAAGTTAAATACATTTAAAAATGTAAGCACTTCAAACTAAATAGATGCATGTATCATTTATCATCTCCATCTCCTGTGCCATAGGGACAATGTCAGTCTTGTCAGGTAAGATTTTTAAACTAAATCCTGTTCATTTTGTCTCAGTCTTCAACTAACTTCCTGTCCACAGTAGGGTGCATAGGTCCAAACCTGTTAAAAATGATTTAACAAACACAGTGAAATCCTGGGACATTTGGACTGACCAGCAAAATATCCAGACTTGGATTGCGAGTCTCAATTTAGACAGTCAGGAATTGGGCATAAACTCACCCAATTAGTGGAAGAGGAGCCTAACATTCATAGGAAGCAAGTTTTAGATTATTAATTAATCTTGTATCTGTATTTAATTATTATTTTTAAATATTAGAATTTGGTTTTGTATTTGTCTTTTCAAAATCTAGTTTTGTTTGGGCATATTGGTGCTTCTCACCTTATGATAAAAGAACATCCCTCAACTTTATGTCTTTTATTACATTAAACTGTAATCATCTGTTTGGAAAGTGCTTATTTAACAAAATTATAATAATTAATATTATTTGTCCAGCTAGTAATAGTAGTGGAAAAAAATTCAACATATTTTTTTATAACTGTAATCCTCATTCATACCCTTATTATATAATCAAATAACAGTAATATTGTTGGCTGTCAAAGCATGCTCAGAGCATTGTGAGTGTATGACTAAAGGAGCTACACTATGATACATTCAGTTACTTTAGTCACTGTGGAGAAGTACTACCAATAGAATAGGACTCTCTGAAGCAGATAAAAAGAAACTCTTGATTTCAAAGGAAACAGTGACTGAGTAGGCATCCCAATACTTTTGTTCATATAATGTGTCTCTCAGCTCCCTCTGACTGTGTTCGGGAGGCACTGTCTGAGAGAAACACTTCAGTAAGAGCATGTGACTAAGAAAAAAAACAGACTCCACTCACAGCAAGACGCCTTCTTTAGCATACTGCGGAGACTCAAGTGTGAGTGCAATATTCTCCAAATCAACCTCTGTCTCTCTATGATCAGAGACACTTCAATGGCTAAGTGTTTATTAAAAAATCCAGTGCTGAGATCTACATTTTAAATCAAGTTAGTGTAGAAGCAAGAACTGATTTGTAATCCTGCAAATTCCTGTAACGGGTTCACAGTATTCTACCGCTGTTAATAGCAGTCAGTAGTCTACCTAGAGAACATATATTATGCCTAGTCACCTGACAGCGTTGTAATCTTCAGAAGGAACATCTGCTGGATGGCTTTACATTACATTGTGCTTTTAAGCTAATTGCACAGTAATGTATGTGCTTACATGTCTTGCTCCCTGGGTATCATTTGACAGGAATGTGCACTGCTAATTAGACCTGACCTACATTTTCAATAATGCACATTAACTCATTATAGGTGTGTCTCACATGCACACACACAGACACACACACATGTTCAAAACCATTATTTTGATAGCTGAAAATTTTATTGCCTAAAATGCCTTTATGCCTATGTCTGTGTTACCCAGTGTCGACCTGAGGAGGATGGGTTCCTCTCTTGACCCTTGGTTCCTCTCAAGGTTTCTTCTTCCTAGTCTGAGGGAGTTTTTCCTTGTCACTCTTGTCCACTGGCTTGCTCAAGTGAGGCTTGGACACGGATTAATGTAAAGCTGCTTTGTGACAACTCCTTTGTTGTGGAAAGTGCTATATAAATAAACTGATTGATTAATTGACATTGATTATTGGAGCAAACTGATTATTCAGATTATGAATCACTAAAATACCATCATAGATGCTGGCTTCCGAACTCGCCAACAGAGTCCTTTTCCTCTGTGGCCACTATATCCATGATTTCCAAAAACAATTCGAAATGTGGAATCGTCAGACAACAGGACACTTTGCCAATTTACGTCAGTCCATCTCAGATGAGCTTGGGCAAAGAGAAGCTGGCAACATTTCTTGGTGTTGATACATGGCTGTCGCTCTGCATGGTAGAGTTTTAACCTGTACTTGTAGATGGAGTGATGAACTCTGTTCATTGAGAATGGTTCTCTAAAGTGTTCCTGAGCCCATGAGGTAATATCTGTTACAGAATGATGTCAGTTTTTAATGCAGTGCCATCTGAGGGATCTAAGGTCATGGCCATTAAATGCTGGTTGCCACAGAGATTTCTCCAGATCCACTGAATCTTTTGATGATATTATGGACTGTAGATATGACTAGATATGTTCTGAAACTGTAGGACTATTTGGTCACACAGTTGAAAACAAAGTGTTCAACCTCATCCCATTTTTGCTTGTGAATGACTTAGCCTTTTAGGGAAGCTCCCTTTATAGCCAATAATGACACTGACCCGTTTTAACCTGTTCACCAAACAGGTGTTTTTTCTGCATTCCTCAACTTTCTCAGTCTTTTTTTGCCTCTATCCCAACTTTGTGAGTGAACATTTGCAAAAAACAATCAATTTTATCCAATTGAATATTAAATATCTTGTCTTTGTAGTGTTTTCAAATAAATATAGGTTGAAAAGAATTTGTAAATCATTGTATTTTGTTTTTATTTATGTTATACATCCCAAATTCATTGGAATTGGAGTTGTATGTAACTATCAGTTTTAACTTGAGGTTGTTTTATGCATTTGCTATTAGTGAACATAATAAACATGAATAACATTACAATTTGTACTTTTTGAAATAAATCAGTTTTCCCATAATCTCTAGAATCAGAATAAAGAGAGATGGTCATGATGATGGAGATGGTATCAGTTTATTTATGTGTGTATCGGGACTTTTATGTGTGTATTGACTGTTCAGTCTGTAAATTGTCACTGCAGTTCTACTTCCAGACTGAGGGAATTCTTATTGTAAAAAGTCACAGCGGCAGCGAAACTATACAACACACATCAGCAGCCGGAGTGTGCGAGAGAAAAATTGCCCATACTCTCTCTGGGGGTTAGATGGTGCTCTTTCCCCACATCACACCCAATGCGATGCTGGGCAGCACAGGCATCTATTAGCTGCTGTACACCTGGTGCTGTCCAGTGTGTTGAGTGCACAGCAATGATGCAATGGTGGCAGATCAAAAAGAGGTGGTGGCTGGATTCACATGTAGAGGAAGAGGCTTGTCTTCACCCTTCTAGTGTCAGAAGCATCATAAATGATTTTGGGCAGCCTTGGTCAAAGCCCATGACTCAGGGTACTGAGAGGCATGCGTTAGTCTATGCTGACTGCCAGTGCCACAACCTCATCTAGACCTCTTCAATTGTGATTGTTAATTTTAGCTGTATTTATGACAGCTTACTCCTCCAACTTCTATCTTCATTTGACCTCACCTTCAACCAGTCTGGTCCAACGCACAGGGCAGGCAACACATTGGACCTAATTTTGACAGTTACTCCTCTTGACTTGTCTGAACATCACTTCTTGTCCTTCACACTCTCCCTCCATTCTTGTCCACACAGTCTCTACTTCTTCTACCTCTCACCACAATCTTCACACTCTCTTTCCCTCTTCTATTCCCACTCTTACCTCCACTAGTCTAACCACCCTTCCACACTTTTGACTCCTTCTCCTCCCTCCCACTGTAAACTGCTACAAGCACTTTCCTTTCATCCATCTTCTCTTCAGTCAACCTTCCCTGTCCTCTCTTTCAAAGACCTGCAAGAACCTCCAGACCTTCCCCCGTGGCTGACAGAGGTTCTGCGCAACAACAAAAAAGAGAGTTGAGGCTGGCTGAAAGAAAGTGGAGAAAAACGCAAAAGGACACAGATCTCAGTGCTTACAGGGCTCTCCTTTCCCAGTTTTCAGTGGAAGTAACTACTGCAAAATCATCCTTTTACAAGACGAAACTGGAGGCATCAGCATCTGATCCACGCAAGATCTTCTTTGTCTTCTCTTCTTTTGTAAACCCTCCTACCCCCCTGCTCCAACTAGCCTCACCCCAGAGGATTCTTCTTTTTTAGAGAAGGTTGACAAAATCTGCCAGTCCTTTCTACACACGTCTACTCCTCCCACCAGCACCCTTCTCCTCCTCCTACATCTGTCCTCTTTCTCTCCACTTTCCACAGATGACATCCTTCATCTTCCCACATCTAACAATCCAACCTATCCCTTCCTCTCTATTTCAGACAATTGCTTCTGACATTCTTCCTTTCATTACTTTCATCATAAACAGCTCATTGTCATCAAGTCATGTTCCATCTGCATTCAAGGCTGCCAGAGTGCTCCCAATCTTGAAAAAGCCAACTCTAGACAGCACAAACATTAGCAATTATAGACCAGTATCACTACTTTGTTTTCTCTCACAAATCATTGAACATTCTGTCTGTAATCAGCTTTCTCAACCAGAACAATTTACAGGACCCAAAACAATCTGGGTAGTAGTCACTGAAAAACTCCATGCTGCAAGATCAGCCAAACTATCATATGTCATAATTCTCCTTGACCTCTCTGCATCCTTTGACACACAAGATCCTCCTGTTAGTCCTTGGTGGCCTCGGAATCACTGGTTCTGAATTGCAATGTTTTACATCATACCTGGAAGAGTCTTCTTACCAGGTAACATGGAAGGGTGCTACATCTGCTCCATGCAGACTTTCACTGGTGTTCCACAAAGCTCAGCCTTTGGCCCTCTTCTTGTTCTCTCTACTTTACTTCTCTTGGTAAAGAAACATCTTCTCGTGGTTTTACTTACCACTGCTATGCTGATGACACTCGTCCTCTCTTTCCCACCTTCCAACACCCAGGTCTCATCCCGCGTCTCAGCTTGCCTCTCTATCTCATCATGGATGGCAGCCCATCACCTCAAACTCAACCCCAGCAAAACTGAACTACTATTCATTCCTGGAACCACTGGCCCCCATCCTGATCTTGCCATTTTCCTTGAGAACTCACTCCATCTGCAGAAGCAGGGAGCCTTGGTGTAGTAGTGAATGACCAGTTATCGTTCTCCGCTCATGTTGCAAACCTGACTCGGTCATACAGATTTCTCCTTTACAACATCAGGAGAGTTTGACCCTTTCTGTCTAGAGAGGCCACTCTCTTGTCATTTCAAGACTAGACTACTCCAACTCTCTTCTAGCTGGCTTTCCTATGCAGACCGTCAGACCCTTGCAACTCATCCAGAATGCAGCAGTGCAGCTTGTCTTCAATGTCCTCAAATTTGTTCCCGTCATTGGCTTCCTGTAGCTGCCCACATCAGATTCAAAACTTTGATGCTGACCAGCACCTCCATACATGATGGCAATTGTCAAAACTCGAGCAGTACCAAGAGTCCTTCGAGTTTCAAGTACAGCTTGGCTTGACCCACCCTCCCATCGGCTTGACCCTCCCCTGCACTCTTGAAAATGAGGGTGTCTAAACAGTTGCCATAGAAAACATATTTGTGCTTCCTTAAGTTCCTTAAGTTCCTTCAGTTCCGTCTTTCTAGAAGAACCATTCATCATAAGGTTCTTTAGGAAAGTAAAAGTATTACTGTATGGTATTGCTCTAAAACATTTGGTACCTTTGTTTTTAAGAGTATCAATAAATAAATTACGGTGGAATTACTGCTACAAGTGGTTCATTTTCATTCACGTTTCTGCTGCATTCAACCACAAATGACTCACCATTATGAAGTAATCCAGAACCTGCCTCACTTTATTAAGCATTATCACAGAAGTGCAGAAATGTCAGAACTCTACTCTGTACTAACCTCATACTTTGTTGCTAGAGCAGACAAATGAGGAGTTTGAGAGCATTTGTGGGTTAAGTGCATGTAATGACCGATAATATCAAAGCCATCTCCTTCTGTGGAGCTAATGCTGTGCCGACACCACTGGAGCTCCATTATATTGATTTCCAAGGCCTCTCAGGGATACTCTGGTGCATTACTTTGAATTGATCAGCATAGCATTTTGCAATTAGCTTGACGTGGAAAATGACATGACAGGACTTACTTAGAACACATATAAGAGCAAAGGATATTGACTCTTCTGGACCACTCCCATCTAATTCAGATTACTGCACTATTGCTTTGTCCTACTGCAACTGCTTGCAGGCTATTACTCTACTATTAGACGCCTTCTGAAAGACTCCCGTATTCGTTCATGGACATTGCTTTCTTTTGTTTTTACCCTGTTTTTGAGAATCAATTAGTTTGTTGTAGGCCTGCTTGGAAAGACTTGACTGGATTTCTGTTTGGATTAAGAAGACGGCTACTGGATTAAGATGCCCAATGGATCTTTCAACTGTTGCCATAGAATACCAATCTTTGGTTCCCTAAAGACACTATCATTCCGTGTTTTTTCACATCTGTTTAATAAATGGAAAATATTAGTAAATTCTTAGTAAAATGCAATGTTTATTTATAGAGGTCAATTATGTGTTTCAAACAAACAAACAAACAAAATATTGCCCACAGGAATTATTTGATACAAATGGAAAAAATAGAGATTAGGTTAAAATTAGGTTAATTGTTTATTGTCTATTCTTTAAGGAACCAAAGGTTGTTTTTCAATGGTAGTGTTCAAAAGAAGCCTTCTGTTGATTTTATTTTAAGAGAACTGGCAGCATACTGCAGGTCACTACCTTCAAATTGGTACATTGTGAAACTTGTGCTTCTTGTGCTGAAATAAAATGAGGCCACTGAGCAAATTCAAAGCCAACCAAATCCCCATGCAACACTTACCTTGGCTGCAAAAGATGAATTGGGCTTTTCCAAAAGATCCCAAAGTTTCATTCTCTTCTCTGTGCAGCATGTGTTGTCAAACTCCTCTCCTTCTCTTTCCCTCATAGTCTCAGCCTCGCGCTTCAGCTCCTCATTCATCTGCTCCTTCTTCTGGTGGTACCGAGCCTGGCAGCAGGACTCCAGGTAAATCTCATCAATCCCCCAAAAGTCCAGCTCCTGGCTGAAGGAAAGCGCACACATCTCCTCCATCATGTGCAACTTTCCAGTGCGGTAGAAGTTCAGGATGGATGTGAAGGCTCCTGGATGTCTGTCGAAGAAGTACTCATTATCATCCAAGTTGTAGTCATCACACACCTCCATGATGGATTCATGGGTGTTGCAGTCTCGCAGTTTGCCCAGTCTGGTGCGTGGAAGCCGGTCTAGTGTTCTCCACAGCACCTCGTGGAGGAGCCCTCCGACATTGAGCCTCACCCTGCGGGTGCATGCCTTACTCCGAATGATTTCCACCGGCTCTGGAGGCAGTGAGGTGGTGGGGCGAGAGCCTGTCTTGATCATCTCTCTGGAGGTTTCTCTTTTTAAACACGAGCAAAAAACAAAAGGAGTGCAGCTGAAGGGCTCCCACAGATACAACCCTTGGAGGATAGCTCACCACCTAAACTTGGACCGGCTCTCCTTCATGCTTGCAGCTGAAAAGGGGAGGTTAAAGAGCAATTGAAAATACAGAAGCTACTTCAGAAAACTCACAAGGAGAGTAAACTCATATGAAATGTTAAGCTCTTTATCCACACTAATCAGAAACATAATCTGCTCTAGATGAAGCTCCGATCATCATGTTGCAGTAGCTTTTGTGTGGTTGCTGTCCAGTGCTGAAAGCAGTGTCCACTCATTCTACTCAAACGGAGCTCCACTTCAGCCAGTTTATAAGGATCAGTGTAAGTGTGAATCACAGGACTGTGTGTGTTGCCCAATTGACATTTGAAGGTGTTCCTCTGTCCTACTCATCTCCCCTAAAGCAATAAGAGTCCTACTAACACAGATAAGCAGGTTAGGTCTGTAGTTCAAAACAGATTAATCACTGACCAGAGCGGAACGAGAAACTGCTCATGGGTTTAGTGAACAGGCTAATATTTCAGACAGGGTCTAAATATTGAACACAACCGGTGTAATTCTCAGACTGAGAGACTAACACAGGAGGTGAGGTGGAGAGCAGTTTGACTATTGTTCATAATAATACAGACTCAATGATTAATATAGTACAGCCCCATTTTAAGTACAAGTCTGTACTTAATTTTCTTACTGTGTATGATAATATAATAATGTATTAATATAATAATGCAATATATAATAATACATTAATATAATAATGTATTTATATAATAACAATATAATAATGCATTTATATAATAATATAATCAACATAATAATGTAATAATAAAATAACAATCCGTGAATTCACTATGGTTTGGGATATAAAAGTGACTTTCACTCTCTGCGGGAAAAGTTCAAAACAAACTATCTTCTTTGATCTTCCTCAACTACAAGCAACTCAACACACATCATCCAGCTTCAAAACAATGTCTCCAAATGCTGATCTCATCCCTTACAAATAACACACAATCAATCCTCAACCGCAAGCTTTCGACTGGAAACAGTTTAAAGAAACACAGATTGAGGGCAAAAGGTGACGCTTTCCTGCTTCATGCAGAATCCTTTCGTCTTTTGAGTTTTGGAGTGTTCAGGGAGTCAGACGCATCTTTGGGTGCACGCGGGGCCATCTTTCACCTCTTACCCCACGACACACACCATGCTCCCCTTTCAGACCCCGGCGCTCGCGCAAAATGCAACTTACCCGTGTGTTGTCCCGTGCGGCAGGTGTTAGGAGGCAGTGCTGAGGAGAGGGGCAGTGAGGGTGGGTAGTGAGGGGGCTCGCGCTGGCAGAGCTACTCCTCTCCATCTGCCCTCGTGTGCGGAGCAGCCCCTCCGCGCAGCACGCGGCCGGATAAGCGGGCGGTCGCGAGTCTCTGCTCCATTCCGGCTCGATCCGCGCACGCGGTCAACATCAACAAGTAGCCCGTGCGCTGCAAACGCACGCGCTTCACACCCCTGGTAAATGAAAAGGGGCAGTGCGTGCGCGCGTGCAGAAAGTGTGTGTGAGAGAGAGGAGAGCGAGAGAGAGAGAGAGGGAAGGAAGCCGCTTCAGATCTGCAAAGGAGGAGGAGTGTGCGCGCCAGCTCCGCCAAGCGACTGCAGCGCGAGCGCTCTCTCTCTCTCTCTCTCTCTCTCTCTCTCTCTCTCTCTCTCTCTCTCAGTGCTTTACTTATTGCACATTTTGCATTAAATTCATTTAAATTCATTTAAAATTTCTACACACAACCCCACGAAAGTGAGAAAAGTTTGTTTGAATTTTTTTGCAAATGTATTAAAAATAAAATACAAATAAATAACATGTACATAAGCATTCACAGCCTTTGGTGGCACTCAAAATTGAGCTCAAGTGCATCTTGTTTCCACTGTTCATCCGATCTACAGCTTGATTGGACACCTGTGGTAAATTCAATTGATTGGAGATGATTTGGAAAGACACGCCTGTTTATATAAGGTTCCATAGTAAACAGTGCAGGTCAGCGCAGGAACCAAGCCATGAAGTCTAAGGAATTGTCTGTAGACCTCCGGGACAGGATTGTATTGAGACACAGATCTGGAGAAGGGTACAGAGAAATATCTGCTGCATTGAAGGTCCCAATGAGCACAGTGGCTCTTCTTCTGTAAATTGAAGAGGTTTGGACCAGGACTCTTCCTAAAGCTGGCCCCTTGGAGAAAATGAGTGATTGTGGTAGGAGGGTATTAGTCAGGGAGGTGACCATGAATCCAATGGTCACTCTGACTGAGTTCCAATGTTGCTCTGAGGAGAGTGGAGAACCTTACAGAAGAATGGCCATTATTGCAGCACTCCACTCATCTGGCCTGTAGAGTGGAAGCTTCTACTCCTCAGTAAAATGCATGACAGCCCATCATGACAGTTTGCCAAAAAGCACCTAAATGACTCTCAGACCATGAAAAATAATCTGGTCTGATGAAACTAAGATTGAACTCTTTGGCCTCAGTACCAAGCATCAAGTCTGGAGGAAACCAGGCACTGCCCATCACCTAGCCAATGCCATTCCTACAGTGAAGCATGGTGGTGGCAGCATCATGCTGTGGGAATGTCTGCAGCAGGAACATGGAGACTAGTCAGGGTCAGAGACATCCTTGATGACAGACTGCTCCAAAGTGCTCTGGACCTCAGACTGGGATGAAGGTTTATCTTCCAACAGGACAACAAGTATTGAGCAACAGCTGTAAATACTTATGTACATATATATATATATATATATATATATATATTTGCAAAGATGATATATATCATGAGATCGTGACGTATTGTGTGTTGACGTTTGAGGGAAAAATGAATTGAATACATTTTAGAATAAGGCTGTAACATAACAAAATGTGCAAAAAGTGAAGCACTGTGAATGCTTTGTAGCTCAATAAATATTGCCCATATGTCTAGATGTGTAATTAATGTATTGTTCTTGGTAACCTTTATCTTCCTTTGTGCAATTATTTTTTGACACTAAGTGTAGGTCTTCTCTTTCTCCACACCTGTATTGTCTATTTCTTTTCCTCTACACAAACACAAACACACACAAGTCTACCATTTAGAATGGTTTGGGATGATGTACTACACATATTAATGAGGCATACTCATGTAATAAGGTGTACTGATTGTTTTGTACCCTCAGATCTGTCTCTGTATGATGTTATTTGAGATGTCAAAGCCATTTCTTGAGTGCTTGTTTGGCAGGAAGATGTGTTTTTTCTGTTAGAATTAAAACACCGCATGTACATAAACAGAGACATCTTAAACACACAGGCAGCTCCAGCCAAAGACAGTCGATCATAAACAGTTTAATAAACAGTGTAATGTCTTTAATGATTTGTGTTATTGAACGGAACTCAAATGACCTCTTGCATTTTGATGTGGGGAGATGTGGGAGACTTTTCCTTTGAGCTTTCTAACTAGGCCATGTCCCTGCTGTGGTGGAATTGGATGATATAGCTTCTCCTGGGTAAAATGATTATGTAAAGCCAGCAGTTTTACCAGTTTGTAGCAACCTGGATTCTTGAACAAAAGCATAATTCAAGATTCACAAATTAAACACTGGAGATTAGTCCATAGGCATCATCACTTTTCTTAGAATTTCTGCATGAATCAGGGTGCTTTAGTGCTGAGTAAGAAGACAGTAGGCTTACACTCAAAACAACAAAAAAAAAACATCTTTAGAAGTATCTAGCTTGTTATTTGAGGGCAATCCAGAATGAGGGCAATTCAGATAGGTCAGGAAACAAGGTACAGGTCTAACATTTACATTAAAGGCATTAGCTGACACTCTTATTCAGAGCAACTTAAAAGGTTTTTTCACGTTACAGAGGTGGGTCAGAGTAGTGTTAGGGGTCTTGCCTAAGGACTCTTATTGCTGTAGCACAGCATAGTTGCTCAGACTGGGAATTGACTCCAAGTCTCCCACATGGTGTGATGGCTCGCTGGTGGTGTTATCTGTTGCGCCACACCAACCACTAAGAGTTTTAACCAGTGAACCCTCATGCCCTGTTCTTCTCTCAGTACAGTGTTAGGATAACTGCTTTCTAAAAGGCAGAGTGGCAGTGTATTGTGAAGGGGCAGAGATACAACCTGCAGCTCTCTGGTCATTATTCAGAAATGGATGCATCTCAACTGAAACCATGAACAATATGGCTGTGAATGTGATGGCTTTAGTCACTCATTATGTACCTTGGAATTCTGCATTTTAAGATTTTGAATTGAATGCTATACTTATACTAATTTTACATTAAATATCTTTTAGAATAATTAGTTTCTTAAGATTAATGTAGAAATGGTGCATTCTAAATCCACGGACTTGGTCCACTTTCACAGGTCTAACAACTCTGTAACTATAGGTGGTCAGAAACATTGTGGCGCCTTTTGTGGATCGTAAACACTTCAACTTTTTAATAATACCACTCACAGTTGAGAGGGGAATATCCAGGTAGGAAGACATACAGTATCAGTAACTGATTGATTATATATATCTGTGGCAATGGGACTGAATGAAACAACTGAATTCGATGAGGTCGATATAAGGCATTTGTTTAATCAAAAATAAGCCAGTATCAGAAAATTATTTCCTTAAAAATAAATATTTACAAAAGGAAACAAAATTCTACTTGACTTTAAACAAATACACTGATTAGCTTGAACAACAGCATATAGTTTATAGTGAATAACAAAATATACATATATGTACAGTAATAGATAAAAATTGTAAAAACTGGATGGTTATTGGACAGTGGATCATTTTCGGAGTTTATATCGGATTGGAAGCTCCTTGATTGGCTGCAGCATTCCAAAACCATATCGGCTAGCATCCACAGCAGGCACCTGTGCTTCAGGGTCACTCAGCTCGATGTCCAGAGAAGACAAAACCAGAAACACAAACCTGTGCAACAAGAGAATAAAATAAGAATAGAATAAATGAACTGTTGTGTTTAGCACAGCCCTTAAAGCACCCGGTGCATTAAGGACATGGATATCTTGCCTGCTCTGGGAATGCCCTTCATCTCTTTAAATAGCTTTTACATGTGTAAGAGGAGGATTGCCCTCTTTACAACAAGCTAATTAATGATCTGTATGTGTGTGTGTGTGTGTATATGTGTGTGTGTATGTGTGTGAGTTTACTGATGCTAATCTCTCTGTGATCTTAAGGACAGCATGTGAGTGACAGGGAGCCAGCCTTTCCCATGGGACTCCCTTTGTCTCTGAGGACACTTACTGTCTGATGGACTGGATGGCAAACGGCTTTCCCACACAAGCATTGGTGCCTGCTCCCCATGGCATGGTGTAATACTTCAGTCTCCGCCCACCTTTGAAGAAGTCTCGTTTTACTGTTCTATCTGCATTGAGAAACCTGTCGTACTTGAATTGCTGTGGAGAAAATCACAGAGGAGTCACGTTTAAGTGATTGCATTTGCACACTCATGTCTCACTTTTTTTGCTGACACCTCTGTCCTCAGAACTGTGTGCTATATATGGGCCAAGCACCGGAAGAAGGGTTGAGTTACCATGGCATGGCGTATTGTCAGGTGTGCAGATTTTCCTAAATGATAGCATTGTTAGGGTAATAAACACAATAGTGTCCGTGACGCAGACATGTAACCAGGCTGCTTCCCACGGCAATTAGCTGCTTTTTATTATTGCTGCTGATGCTTAATCCTACATGTGTCCCATGTTCTGGGTTAAACCTTTCCAAAGGGTAATCCAACATAAGTTTATACTTTGGAAGTGCGTGCGTGCATATGTGTGTGTGTGTTTGTGTGTGTGTGTGTGTGTGTGTGTGTGTGTGTGTGTGTGTGTGTGTGTGTGTGTGTGTGTGTGTGCAAGAGGAGGCATACTCTTCCTTATGTAACTGGATAATCCCCTTGAAGAGTTTTCCCAGCTTGACTTAAACAATACCAATATTACTGGGATGGATTATACTATTAGACACAAAAGGTTTTAAACCTCAGCCTGGCTGTAAACCAATCAGAAATTGCTGCAAGTAGCAAGTCTATACTTTCTACAACATAGAGGGTGAATGTTTACAATGTATAATATTGTAATTAGCTTTGGTAAACTAGAGGTTATCCATGCCTCGCTCATTCATTCATAGCAACTGTTTGATCGAGCTTTTAAAAACACCAACAAAAAAAAATCAGCTGAACTAACTAGAAATGACCACAGTATGCAACCATGTATAGGTTAACAAAAGGAGAGCATTAAGGAATATCATTGGTATACATGCCTGTGTACAGGCTGGTGGTGTTATCCATTATTGTATCATAAAGATGTATGTTTGTTGAAGTAGGATTTGCTGTGCTTTGCTTGACTTAATCTGAGCACTTAGCATCAATGTCCCTGGAAAAATCAATATTCCATGTATTACACTACTGTGGCAGAAATTGGAAATGTGACTCTTAACAAATGTTACAAATCTGGCACAGTGGCAGAATATTCCATCCAGATTTTCTGTCCTTCTCCACTGAAAGATTTGGTACTGACATGAGGCCCCTTCAGCATAGATACACTCATGAACAAGTTAGGACATCCCATGAACAACTTTGTCTTTAACAAATTTAACATATTTTAAGCATAAGGACTTTTAACTGTATTGAGAGATGGAGGTGAAATAATTAAACAAATAAAACATAATAAATGTCTTTTTAAAGAGAGCTCTCCGGGCCCTGGTGGAGCAAAGCAGCTCCAAACCAATACACTTCCAATTCCATTCTTCACAGCTGGTACGAGGTTCTTGTGCTCAGATGCTATGTTTGGTTTGTTCCAAACATGTCTTCAGTTACTGTGCCCAAAAAATTCAGCTTTTGATTAATCTGTCCTAAACACATTATTCAAGAATCCTGCTCTATGTCTAAGTGTTCTCTGGCAAAATCTTAGTCTTGCTTTGATGTTTACAAAGGGTTTCCCTTTCAGATGCTGCACTTTTTAGGATTGTTGGAGACTTCTTTAAGCATATTGCAGTCTGCTCTTGGGCTCATAACCATATAACTGCAAATGTTACAAAGACCGGTTTTGAGAGTGTGAGTGTGAACAATTGACGCTGGTATACCTCAGGCTTGGGATGAATTTCAGGGTCCATCTGTGGGCTTATGAAAGGAAACAGGCACACACGGTCACCCCTCCTTACATCATACTCTTGTCCATCTGCCATGCGCAGAGTCTTGTTTTGCAGTACCTCACGTGTGATGAAGGGGGCAGCAGTAAGTCGAAGGGTCTCCTCCAGGGCACTGTCTGAAAAATGACAATTGTGTAAAATATTTATTAGAACTGAAGCACAAAGAAAGAGACTATTCTGGGGGTTTCACCTCAAATAAACTCATATAACATAATGCCGCTCTATAAAGTGTAACAAAAAAGGCACATAAACACTTTTGCAGTCTGCAGGAGTGGATTTTCCTGTAGCTTTTGCGTGACCTTTGGTCTTACACGATTCAGGCAAATATAGGAACTCTTCTGCTCTGCTCTGTTCTGAACAGGCTAAAACACTATGTTTCGTTTGTTCTTTACAGTATCATATGTCTCATGAACAAGGGGCCACAGTAGAAAAGTGTATTTATAAAATCAAACCAAATCAAATGAAATACATTTATATATGCGTGTGTAATGCAGACAGGTTCAGAAATATACTGTCAAGACAAATATTATTTTATTTGTCTACCACTGCTAATTAGGGCTGAATTTTAAGTGCATAGATCCAGGCTTAATTTACATCCAAATTAAGTGCTATTATCTCTCACTTTGAAGTCCAGAAATCTGTCAGAGCCAGGAAAGCAAGCCATCATTACGCTGAACATTAAAACAAACAAATCAGAGAGATAGCAAAGGCAGTGGATGACTATTCCTGGTGAAGAACCCTAACCGTGCCTTGCCCAGATCAAGAATGCCCTTCGGGATTTAAGAAATCTGTGTCAAAGCCAACACCAGATAATGGAAGGTTTTTTTAAGGTTTAACACAATATCTAAATAACAGATAAGTAGATAAATAGAATACCTGATAGACAAATGAGACAAAGACTTGAAAATGTTGAGAAGAGAAGAATATGGAGTAGTGAAGGAACTGATCCCAAGCTAATTTCATTTCATGCTGAAATGCTGGACTTTGAGCAGTCATATTCAGTTGCAAATCTAATATTATGTGATATACAGAATAATATCTTTTACAATAACATTAACATGCAAAATACTAATAACAGACTATATCTTTCAGTTAAATACATAGGACACCTACCAAACACAGGTGTGTGCTGGTGGGGGTCCAGTGTGGTGGTCCCAGGCAGTGTGATACTGTTAAACTCTTTTTTCACTGCTCTCATAGCTTCAGAGTGGGTCAGCAGAAAGGCCAGGAGCCAGAAAGCAGCTGGACCCGTGTTACCCTGGTGACAGACAACAGTAAGCAATATTAGGGCCCTCTTCCAGGGTTCAGCAGCAGATAAACAGTCATAATATTTGACCTATAAAATAAAGTTGTGCTCAATATTCCATTCAATCCTATTCCACCTGTTCCTGTTCCTTCTGGGTCATTATACTGCACTCTGTTTTACTATATTACTACATTCCTGTGGCAGGTACACTTAACCCCTTAGACCTTGTATTTAAAGCTACACTTTGTCACTTTCATAACTACATTAGTGTAATACTTAACATCAGTGTCATAGGTCCCAAAATAGAACCACATGGGAGTCCAAAAGATAAAATTGCTGTCCAATGAAAAACATATAACTTTGAATGGATGTTAATGTAAAATAATACTTTTTTCCAAGTAATTTTAGAGCAGTTCTATTGGTCTCTTCAGAGACTCTGCAGAATTACCCAATAATCCACAATAATTTCTGCATTAGGATTAAGAAATCAATAAACCTAAGGTGTAAGGGGTTACAGAACATAAGTGCATGGCATAGTGGGATTTTAGTTGTTAATCACTTGTCATACTAACAGTGAACATTGCTGACACTTTGAGTGCAGCATGCAACACATTAGCTTCCGTAAGAAGTGGAGCCAAAGCTCCAGCAAAGGCAATCTTGATGAATTAGAGCACAAAGGAAGCAAAGAATGTGTCCTTAACATGTCCCCTGTCCCCTGTAATGATCTACAGTAGTGTTAAACTCTGGTTATACTCAAAGCACCAGCGCCAGAGGGCTTACTATAAAAGGAGGACCACTGGGAGCCAGTGGAGGACATAATGTTAAAGAAAATTATGGAATGTTCCCAGGTCTGGGACATTTTTAACAAGTGCATGGATGAATGGACAACACTCCAGGATGAATTAAAGTTGACATTAACAGGCGGATTAAGCACAGTGTGTGCATTGTAAATAGAACAAAATGTTCATGTAAGGACAAGACACATCATTCAAATAAGCAATAAGAAGAAGGGATGAGATAGAAATAGAGATTTATTTATAGTCAGAAAAGATAAAATCACAATGCATTCTTTTTCATATTACTGACTAGATGGAGCTGGCAATCCCAGAGTGTCAGATTCCAGATCAGTTTGCTGCCTCCCCTGTTTTAACAGAACTACTAAACCTGGTGATTAACAGGCTAGTTGAATCAGATGTGTTTTAGCAGGACATGCTTGGACTGGATACTTGAAATCTGTATTATTCTATTGAATGTGCCAAAAGAGGATATGGTCAATAGCTAGATTCTGTAGCAATCCATTCTGTAATACCACCAATTTTAATATATCTAATTTGAATTACCTTAACTTTCTGCCTATGATGAAAACGATGTATAACTTTTCTATAGTAGCACAACACTGCCCTCCTCTGGCCAGACCTGGTATTATCCTCTCTGTGTAGATGGATGTGTGACTTCAGTCCCTTGGGGCAGTAGAACAGACTGCTCAGTCTTAGTAATACTATCACTCTGTCTGCTGGGAGCATGTTCCCATTCTCCCACTCACATGAACTGTGCATCATCTACACTTAAAACACTGATGCACTGACTTTCCTTGACCGAAATATATTAAATAATGATTGCTATATAAAAAAATGTGTTAATATTATGTAAATGTGTTATTTTAATCAATTTTATTTGAGTGGAAATGATATGCATGTGAGCAAATCAGCACAAACCGTGATGCAGTGGAGGAAGTTGTAAAAATAGTAGAGCATGTAGAAGAATTGTAAGATATGTATGTTATACATTTAAAATAAAGGTGCTTCAATTGGTTCTTTGAGTGATGCCACAGAAGAAACATGTTTGGTTCCATTAAGAAATCATGTTTGTAATAGAAATGTGTGAGTGAGAAGAATGTTTAAAGTTTAAATTGGTGGTTCTCAATGTTTTCTACCTCATGGCCCACCTATTTATAGCCACAAAGCATGGCTCATGTAAAATGTTTTCGTGTCTTTTATTTGTCTGACAGTGAAAACTTGAGAATTAGGGTCTGAACTGTAGCTTTAAAAATACCAGGTCTCCATGAAAATATGTATCACACATGAACCTCAGAAAAACGAGCAGTAAAGTTGTGTTAGAGGACATGTCTAGTTTCAAAATGTGCACTTCTGTGATTCTGTCTCAAAGGTGTCTTTATATGTCAGATCCCATGTTGTCAATCGCATCAAATCTGATCTAGTTTGAGTTGTACATGCAAATTATTTTTTGCTATGCAGGTGACATGAAAGGTGGCTAATGTTCAATCTTGTCTTCGCGTTATCAGTTCTACTGTCAACACTGACACAAGCAGGAAAATCCTGTGCTGGGCATGGCCTTAAGCCAGAGGGTGGAGCGTTGTTCTACATTACTGTGCTTTGTTAAATGCAAGAGTGCAAAGATTGCAAAGGAATTCCCTTTGGGCACTCTTGAAAACAAAGGGCTTACACAAATAAACAGACGTGTTTAAAACCCTTAAAATAACTCTTGCATCAGCATTTATATACTTACTACCTCCTTAACGTAATAGTAGATATTAATAGTTCAGCCACAAGCAACACTAGGCAGGTTACGTGACTTAATTGAGCGTTCTTGCTCGTCACTCAGCAATCTTTCATTACAGTGAAGTCATTGTGTATTATTGTTCTATAGTGCTTTAAAAATAGCAACTTGAATTAGATCTGTCATAATTTGTAAAGTGTTCGAAAACTTATAAGCAAATACAAACACAGAGCTTGTATAATCAATAAAAATATGACCTATAAAATGTGTATCCCCATGCCTAATGCCATGCACTGGCTACAGCAGCACTGTGCTGCACTATGAATAAAAAGATGAAATTGCTGTTTGTATTCCATACCTAATCTAACAACATCTAACCACACTCTAACCTGTCTGCTATTGTTCAACACAATCAAGTCCTCCCAGGAAAGCAGACACTGTTGCTGCTCTCTATTAATAGCCTTGATTTCAGCAGATGAGGTATATGGACAGTCAGATAGATAGATAGACACATCTAATGGTGCAATGACTGAGTGCAATCAAACCATCACAGCAAAGTTTTAATATTCAGTATAGTGTCCTGTCATTTCAGAAGAAATGTAGCAGGACAGACAGACAGATATACAGATGTTAAGTGTTGCCTTGAGTTCAGAAGAAAGCTGGATGAGGAGGAGAGAGACAGACAGATCTAAATCAAATCCTATCCTCATAGCAATGTTTTTATTTTCAGTATAAAGTCCTCCCAGAAGGGTTGACGCTGTTACTGCTCAATATTAGCCTTGATTCAGACAGTTCTTAAGCATTGATTTTGAAAGAAACCTTGGCTGAAGACGTGTTTGAACAGGCAGATCTGATGTACTTCTATCTTTGTATCTGTCATTCTCTGGTTATGTTGGATTGGATTAATTGGAAAATGAAAAAAAAAAGAAAGAAAAGATTTTGGCCAGAAAATACAGCTTGCTCCTTTACCTGTGTGGCCCACAGCTGCAGCAACATAGCCTTTCTCTGGGTTTCCTCATCAGCCCCCTCCTCCTCAAGGTGCTGCCTGTAGCTCTGCAGCCACAAACTGGAGTTCTCCTTCAGACCAGCCTGAGCCAATAACTCCCACAACCTCTGCTTGACTGAACCGGCAGCCTGTTTCTCTCCTACACAGAGAGAGAGAGAGAGAGAGAGAGAGAGAGAGAGAGAGAGAGAGAGAGAGAGAGAGATAAAACTCAAGTACATTAAGTAAGGTAATATCCATGGATACAGTAAGTGAGCGGACGTGAGTATATGATGACTGCAGGATTGATTCATAACCCGGACAGACAATGGTAGAGAAACGTGCCTGACAAAACGCATGTATGGAGTCTGTGACCAAACACAGGTCAGTCACTTGATGAAGTCACAGGTTGTGTGTGTACAACAATGACACAATGGCTGGAGGGAACATGTGAGTAAGTGCATAGATGAATAAAACAAACACAGGATATATGTGAATCTGTCTTTTGTAAACAGAGCTTAATCAATGACTAAGAAACAACATCATAACGGCAGAGCACTAAAGAGTAGTGAGGTCCAGGGATCCAGAAACGTAGAGAGCTGGAACACATAGGTGTTTGTTTTGGAACTGCTACACAGACTGCTGAAGTGGAAGGCGAGGGTTTGACAAGTTCACATCTCATGGGTGGCCATGTGGTATGAACAGACACAGTGTATGCAGCTACACATGTGATGTAAAAGGCCAATGACGTCACAATGAGGTCACAATGACATGAGTGAGAACACGTCTTACAAGGTGTTACTGCCTGTGAATAAGCTGCTGTGATTAGGTCACTGAGATCAAATCCCTTATACCAGTGCCATGGAAACCAACCTTGTCAAAACATCAGCAGCTTTAAATCATGTAGTGATGACATCCTTTCCAAACGTTTATAGAACATAACTGCATAACAACCCAAGTGACAGTGTTTTGGAGTTCACTGTATTTTGGGATTAGTGGCATTAAGCAGTGTATTACAACCATCTGGAAAGAAAGGCCCAAACTTTGACTTTGACTTTGCAACTTTGAAATTTTTCACCCTCATAACTACATTAATAACTTGTAATTTATCATTTACAAGTTATGTATGACAGTAATGTGTCAGTGTGTGTTGACTAGAACAAGTAGACCAGACATTTAGGGAGGCAAATAAAGTATGCAGAGAAACAGATGGACTGCAGTCTGTAATTATAGAGCTACGACGTGCTCCTATGTGGTAAGTGGATTTCACAAAACAAACAATGAGAATAAGAACAAGGAGGTGGTCGCAATCATTTCATTCAGATGTGATAAGAATATATGGAATTCCCATATATTTATATATTCCCATATATCCAACAATTTGCACCCATTGTTGAGACAGATTTGCAAATGGACACACACAGAGAAGCACTGCCAATAGAATAGGGCTCTCTATAGAGCTCCACCCCACCTCCTGGAACAAAATGAATGGAACCTGGCCTCCCAAAGCAGCATAAACTATTTCGTGATATAACGTGAAATCAGAAGAAACAATAAATAGGCAGGTGTCCCAATACTTTTGTCCATATAGTGGGTAAAACATAAATGGTTAAACATAAATGGGTAAAAGACAGTAAATACATGAAGGAAAATTTGTTGTGCTCAATTAAAAAGAACTGACCTGACTTTAGCGTGGTACGAGCCATCTTGATCAGGAGGCTGTCGAATTTTTGGTACTCCTTATAAACTTTGGCAGAATTAATGCAGTTGTTATTCTGTTCTCCACCAAAGAGTGTCAGATATCCAGCCCTAAATTGGGAGAAAATAGGAGGAGAGCCACAGATAAAGAAAGTGTCCAGAATGTGACAAATTCTCATAAAGCTGATGGACTATGGTGATCTCACTTATTGTCAGTCTCCGCCAAAAGTCTGAGCAAGTCATAAACCACCAGCTGTGAACATTAAAGTATCTGTATGTCTGCACTGTGGATGAGCCCACCACTAATGCATTCTTGTGAAAATGTTTACTGGAATGCCATAAACACTGCTTGCGTCTTTTAAAAGCAAACATTAACAACACTGCTAAAGAAAGTAAACTAACAGATTAGCTAACAGGCCCCACAAAACAGCAGTGCGGTTACTCATTCTCGGCTTATGCTTGACGTTCCTTCCTCCACTCTTACAGTTTGTTTCTATTACAAATCGCTCCAAGTTCATCATGCATCTTATTTACAAACATCATTCATTACAAACTAGTCTGTCTAAACTGTTTATCAGCTGGGGTTTCAAGTCTTACGTTTGTGGAAGTTTGTAATCTAAGGACGTACCTAAATAAAAGGCTGTAGCAGAAGCCAAAAAGTCCATCGTGTTTCCAGTCTGTCTGGTTTTGGGCGTCTATCTCAAATGTCAGAAGAGCTTGTAGGTGGTTCTGCATGTTGTGGTTCAGGCAGGTGAGGCTTTCACCCTGGAAGTGCCTGTAGTCAGCAAAAGGGATAAAACGTTGAGGTAACAGAAAAAAAAAAAATAAAAAAAAATAAATAAATAAATAAATATATATATATATATATATATATATATATATATATATATATATATATATATATATATATATATAATCATTGTTTTTTTTCTTTGTTATTTGGCCTCCAACACAGAAGTTCTCAAGAAATTCTCCAGAATCCTCAAAAGATTCATAAATAATTCAGAGGGTAATTCCTATACACTGTAAAATATTTTGCTCAACTCTGAGGCCAAGTACCTGCTTGTCCACAATGATGTCCCATAATGCAATGGAACTATTTGTTCAGATTTGGGTGACACCTGAGACAGGTTAGTACATCTGGTCCAAAACAAATGGTGAAAGAACTTTGACAGAAGGAACGAGAATGAGGGCCACACCTACACAACATGCACACAAAATAGTCACAACAAAAGGGCCAATCCCACATTAAAAACTGTAAATCAGTAATATTATCTAAGAAGACAACTTTATTCAATAGGCATGTACTTAAAACACTTAACTGAAGTTGTGTTAATATGCAACTCTACAGTCCCATAAAGAGTCTTATAACCATTTTTCATATTTTCTTGGTGTAGAGTTGCTGTTGTCCTAGCCTATCCTTACTCATACTCACTCTGTTAGTTGCTCATTATTACCATAATGCCATAATGTTGAAACTATAGGTAAACATTCGGGATACAAATAATGCTAACATCTTTAATAGAGCTGACTGGCTGTAAATAACATTTTAAATGGGTTGGGAAAACACCCAGTTTTCTGGTTTCAAAGAAGCTGAACCACTTCCAACTGCTCATATTCACATTCATAAAATCATCTGATTGATATGCTTAGTAAAATCTCACAGGATTATACGTGCCAACTGCAATTCATTAAGTGTGTGTTTGCTCAGTGTGGAACTCCCAGTGCAAAAATACCCCATGTCCTTGCCCGGATTAAATCATAGTTTTTTAAATGCATTCCAGACCTGGAAAAGTTAAAGTCCACTTCCTTTTAGCGAGTTTTGGTCTGTTTTATATTGTCCTTTCTGTCCTCTGTTCTTTTTAAACCACCGTTTCTTCCTCCCAGTGTTTAAGTATTAACCAGTTCCATTTTCTCTCTGCTAATACACCTCATTGAACTACATTTTATGCATATTCAGGTTTGGTTGAGGAAAGAAACTAAAAATTAAGATGTAAAGAGTTGAAAATGAGACCAAAATGAATGTCTGTAACCACTGTACCTTTTCATTATGGCCTTCTCTGAGTCAGGTTTATGATTTGGAAGCCTCAGATTAAATATCCTGTCCATCAGCACCTGCGCATAACGGGTGAAGTCCAGAATCCCTGTGTCCTGAAGAGCAGTCTCATAGGGTAGAGGATCAGCAAGACAGTAACATAGCGTCCAGCCACACGAACCTGTGAGACAGAACATTGTTACTGGAACTGCAGATGTTAGAGGTCACATTCTTGAAATTAAAGGGTCAGAAAAATGAACAGGAGAAGCATTTTCACTGTTTAAATTGAGTTTCTGTGAATGGGTTCTTTACAATCTGAAGGGTCATTGATGGAACTTTTGTTTTTGAGTATTCCAACAAAATAAAGTGTCCCATCAAACAGTAGTCTATGATACTGAAAACAAACTTTTGTAATCAACCATGCTGGAATAAAGGGTCAGAAAGCACTTCTTATTGCTCTCTTACAGTGTTGATGACGTAGCCCAACTTAAATAAATATATTAGCCATGTTTTCAACTTCATTCTTGTTAAAAAGCTTGGCAGCATCGCTCTCAAGCTCAGTGCATGTCCCAACCATGGAATAGCCTTTATCCAATGGAGGCTCTCGTTTTGACCTGAAGTGAGAGACATATTTCAAGTCAGTAAATCAGAACATTAAATTTCTTCTTACAGTGGAATCTAATCCTGTGCAATGTCATATAATCATATTGACACTAATGAAACATGTTTAATGACAGCATACTGTCTGGATTAGCAGGTTAGGAGCCTAGTACATGCGCCTTAAAATATAAACAAGGGAAAATGGACAGCACATCATAATTACTCATTCCATCAGTCTAGTTTATTTTTCTCCCCCATGACATAAATCTCTCTATAAACCACAGATGCAGACAACTAGAAACTAGTATGACTAAGATCATCAAGATATCACTCATGTTTTAACATTGTTCCCATGGCAACAAGTGAACCAGGCAATGTCAGTTAATGATACAAAGATACTACCCTTCTTCGTCTTCTTCTTCTTTTTTTTTTAAACAACAAGAAGAGAATTACCCCTGATGGATCATCATATTTATGATCTGCATTATGGATTTGGCACAAGTTTTACGCCGGATGCCCTTCCTGATGCAACCCTCACCATTTATTGGGCTTGGGACAAAGATACTACTAACGCTAGCTCACAGTAAAATATCTCTACAGTCTTTACAAATACCAACTGTCATTTTAGATATTTATACTATAAGTTTCGCTAGTAAATTCAACTTTTTGACAGGGCTGGGCGATAAATCAATATTTATATAGATATTTATATTGATACCGGGATATAAGATTGGCATATATATACATATATAGGCAAGATTGGGGCAAGTTTGGAGAGGTGATATCATTTATATAGAGTTTTAAAGTAATATTCAGTTTCAATCTTTCTGTTCTTTTCTACTTCCTCTCTCTGCTCCAACCCTGCTCTCAGCTCCTCCTCTACTCTGCTCCCTTCCACCCCCTTTGTTTTTCATGGGGTGTCCTGTATTTTTCATATCCTATATTGTATCATATCATCATTCAGCTAAAATATGTCAAGATATGATTTTTTTGTCCATATTATCTAGCTCTGATTTTATATATTAGATATTATTCTTCTGAGGCAAGAAATAAAGATTTGAATACCATTCTAAATCATATATATATATATATATATATATATATATATATATATATATATATATATATATATATATATAATATTATTATTAATTTAAAAAGAATGTTAGTAAAAATAGTACATTTACAGCTTGTTTTATTTGTGGCATATTGGGTAAAGACAGCACAGCAGATTTCAGGTCCTGATACCGTAAATTATGAACATAAATCAGCTTCAAAGAAAAAAAGAAATCCAGAAAAGTAAAACTCCACCCCAGCATTTTGTTCCTGTATTGTTAGTTATGTGTAGTAATATTAATGTCACAGATCAGCGAGATGCTCCAAAACACTCCCCAAATAAGAGAAAGGGAGAAGGTCCATATCTCCATACTCACCGCGTCCGATTTGACAGAAATAAAAAGAAGAGAATTCCATGGAAGAGGAGCAGGATGGTCCAGATCATGGTCTTGCCTTCGGTTTCTGAAACGGATCCCTTTAACTGGATAGACAGTTTCAGTCTTACTGCGACAGTAATGTGGCTCTTAAGTTATGTGGCTCTTAAGGGGAGGCCTATCAGAGCTGGTCCAGCCCCAGGTGAAGTTTAACCCCGCCCACACCACACGAAACCACCTACAGCATGAACTCTTCCATGGTGATGGTGATGTGTTTCCTAAATAGTGCAAATGACAAGTTCACATTAAAATACTCCTGGGAACCATATCTACTCATCTGAGAACATCATGGAAGATAAAGATAACAGGAAGATTGTTTCCCCCACCATAAACCAGCAGCAAATGAAAGGAATGATGTTCTACTAGGCAGAATAATTATTTTTTTTTTTTTTACTTTTCATATGACTTTATAATAGGGTTTCTCAAACTGTGGGCCGGAGACCACTAGTGGGCCCTGAAGCACTCTAGTGGTTCACAGACCCATCCACAGGGTGAGGCAGTACATTAAATCATAATCATTAAGTTTAAAGATTTTAAGTAAAAACTGAGAGATCAATTGTGTTGCTATGGGGTGTGACAGTTTTTAGACCACATTTTGTTATTAGACTAATTAGAGACGTTTTCATGAAGACATGCTATTTCTAAGCTGCTGTTCAGGCCCCAATTCTCATTTCTTCATTGTCCGGGAAATTAACCTTTAGAACTTGAGTGGTTTTTGTAAATTGTAAACATATGAAGAGAATTTAGATATTTGTATGAGCCTGACCATGTTTTGATCAAAAATGTACTTGTGTCTACAATTTGTTTTTGCTTATCAGGACTAAAAACACTGAATTCCGATTGGAAATTGATCATCCATTGTTTTTAAACTGAAAATTCAAGAAGTTTGATTTGTTATTTGTAATGATTAGATTGACAAGAATATTTATAATGAATGAAAAAAAACCTAAATATCCATATTATTGTTTTTTTTTTAATGTATGCATCAGTATTTTCCCACCTCAGGACTTTAATTCTGAAATTTGAACACTGTGAACAAAGAAAGAGAACTTGACTTGGTAACCTAAACCATCAGACTGCAGAAACTATACACTGGACTTAAGACACCTTTAATTTTGTGCTTCTCCCCTCCTCCCCCAGACTCTAGATTATCAAATGAAATGCAAAATTAACTTTCATTTGAAAAGAGAACTTTGGAGCTCAGGTGGGCTTGATATTAGGAATTCTGCAGTTGGAGACCCTTTCCTGGAGACTTGTGTGTGTGGTGGTGGCTCTTGATGCACACCAGCTTTAGTCCACTGCTTGTGAAGTTCTCCCAAGCTTTTGAATCATTTTTTTCTTCACCTTTTCCCTCCACATTATCCTCTTCCAGTCAACTTACCATTAATATGATTTTATATAGCACTCTGAGAATAGCCAGCAATGACCTTCTGTGGTTTACAATCTTTGCTGAGAATGTCAATATTGTCTTCTGGACAACTATCAAGTCATAGGAGTTTATTATTTCAGCTTTGAAACAGCCTGTTTATACCATAAAAACGTTTTAGGTACATCTGAATACTGAATACTGCATACTGAAAACACCATAATAACAACCTGATTTAAATATAAGATATACTTATATATAAAAATGAATATTATATATATATTTATTTATATATATATACTTATACATAAAAATGGTGATGTAAAAATAATTATATCTTTTTTTGGAACAAATGTAAGTGTATGTGTACCTCAGGATAAGAACAATGAGGATAGAAAATGTAGACTACATGCCTTTTAACACACATAAAACAACAAACACTTAAAAGGAAATAGTTATAAAAGTGAAAATATAAGTTAAAAACAAAAACAAAAAACAGTGACAGCTTGCAAGGTGGTGCTATAGCCCACAAATTTATTGAATATAATTGCATACATTTTCAACAGCTGGAAGGCCTTTCCAGTGGGCTTCTTAAACCTTTTCCAGCATTTGTTCCTCGTGTGACTCAGCTGCCTTACAAGGCTCCCATTCATCTTCTGGAGTGGTTCCAAATATCGCCCCAGTGCGACGCAGCACAAACACTCCAGCATGTAACCCGCCTACATTTACCCAAACAGTGTGTGATTTCTTCCACAGCCCGCCCATCCGATAAAGGGCCTGCACAAGAAACATACACAGTGAGGACAAAGTGGATTTACCATAATTGCACACATTTTTCCTCCCTGGTTACGCACGAATTACTCATAGTTCTTGCAATGTCATCTTCTACCAGACGTTCTCTGGATTTAAAAATACAGACTTTATCGCTACAATGTTCACCATGTTCCTTGTTCTCAGATTACACATGTATATCATGTGAGTTGTGAAAATGTCACTTTGCCAAGATCTAGTCAAAAATGTGGAATGACGAATTTTAATGACTCATTCAACTGCTGTTGCATACCATAAGTAATTAAAATTCAGATTTCTTACTAACATAAACCAGATAATAAAAAATAAAGAACACAAAAACTGATGAAAAGGACTTCAGGAAACCAATTGTTACTTTTATGACAAAGCAACATGGAACTCTACCAAGAGTGTACATATCGGTTTGATCTACATAGCCATAACATCTCAGGACACCCAGGAATATATAAAACCAAAGGTGTCCAATAGTGGTAACTAAAATTGTAAAAATACTGCATGTCAATATTTAAAGACATTTTCAAACAATACAATATTTATCAAAATATTCTGAAACATACAAAATACATCAGTAGTGACAGATTCTAATAAGTGCTATCAAAATCCTTCCCTGTACTAAGAACATGTGATTTTTATTTATAATATGCTGCACTCTGTCCACTTAAACAGATTAGAAAATGTGCAGTTGGTCAGTGCTGTTTTAAGCAGTACCAATACCCATATATGCTCTGTAAAGTATCCTGTGCATAACAACATTTATCATTGTACAATAAAATACTGCCATATTACCCACCCCTAGTGTCCAATATTATCTATGAATGAATCAGTGTGGACACAGGCTTTCATTCCAACACACCTCCACCTTTTAAAGACGGATCAACCAGCTGTGAACAAGTAGAGTCAGTTGTGCTACAGCTTGTATGGTATGAAAACCTGCTGCCATACTGGTCCGTTGTAAATAAGATTAGACATCCCTGTACGGAAACCGTTCTTACCTTTTGAAAACATTTTTTGTCCTGAGTTAGCAGTACAGCCCTCCCTGTCCCTGGTCTGCAGACCCGCGCCATTTCCCGAAGACAAGAAGGGTACAGATCCCAGTTTTTCTTCCTGGATCCCATCCTTTTAGGACAAGATATGCACATACAAGTGACTCTCAAAAAATGAATATTGTGAAAATGTTTTTCTTTATTCAAAATTTACTTCAAAAAGTGAAATATTCAAATAATTTGAAATGAAGGATTTCTGTTTTTCATGAGCTATAAGCCATATTGGTCAACTTAAAACTAAAAATAAATCTTGAAATAATATTTAATTTCACTTATAATTTATAAAATTAAACAAAAGTTAACTTAATTTTTTGAGATGCACCTGTAAATCAGTAAATCTCCAATTATCTACAAAATATGCACAGCACTCTCCGTAGAAATGGCTGACAGTGCAGTCCAGTTAACAAACTAGAGAACACGAGATAATAAAGTTGTCTTTGAACTGAAAAATAATCCACAAAAATGCAGAAAATTTCAAATATGGCTTCAGTAAGTAACTTAAGAATTACCTCTTTCCAAAAGGCATGTCAGTGGTGATAATATCCACAGAACTTGTTCTCATGGGTAGACGACACAAGTCCCACTGTGCAGTGTCTATAGACAAACCTGGAGAAGTGCTAAATGAAAATATGAAACACTGTAGGCACGTCCTGATTATATTTACCAAGCAGTTCATCTCAAACTAAACTTATTTGTAGCTACTCTTTCATGAGAGTAAGAATTTAAGAATTATATAGGATTATATTCATATTTTTATATAATAATATTTGCATAGCTTTCTATTATCTGAAATGAACTGTTCCCTTGAAACAAAAAATGATAATGTAAGATGAATGTTTTCAGAATCACCTGCCTCCATCTTGTCTTCTCTTCACAATATGGTTGATGTTATTAACTGTCCGACTAACGGCCATGTCATGGTTGTCCCCCGAAAGGAAGAATGAATCTGACCACTCCATTACTCCCTGACAACACAGGACTGATTTACTCCAACAAATTTTGGATTTTTTCAACAGAAAACTACTGCAAATAAAATTCACACACATTCTCACATACACAGTGGAGGCAGCCCTGCCTTGCACACTCTTGTGTTAAAACACCCCCTGAAACACTCTGAAAGTGCTTGTTGAGCTGATTGAATCTGTGCTGGGAGCACAAAAAGCTCTAAAATGTGCAGGGCAGGGGGGACTCCAGGACCAGGGTTGAGAAACACTAGGGTTAGTTAAACCAATCCTCACCTCTAAAGGTATGGCTCCAGTTCCACACATGGGGTCTACTATCACATCTGATATCTGTGGCTTGCAAAGTCTACAAAAAAATGGAGACCTTGCTAATATACGCAGTCAGATTTAACAGCATATGGTCCAGATATGAGAGTACAGCTTAAAGGTTTTCTCAGACAAATTTTCTGTACAGCAATGATAAAATGTCCCTTGTGTGAAAATCACAGATGTCAAACTCAAGAGTACAAATTTGTTCCGACAGTTATGTACCTTCTGAAAAGGTAGATAATGAAAAGGTTTAGACACACTAAGTGTTACCTGAGGCCTGTCATCACATGTAATTATGAATTGTCAGCTTTAGTAATCTACGCCCACAAGGAAAGTCTATAAGAAGGCTATAAGACAGCGCAAGCTGCTATTGAGAAATCAAAGTTCAGGTGAACCACCAAGGAAACTTTCAGTCAAAACTACTCAAATGATGACTAGACAGGCTAATCAAAACCCCCATATTACTGACAAGAATTAGCATGAAAGCTTAGTTGAGTCAAGAGGGTGGTGCATTATGACCTCGCCACAAAGCTCAACATTTGACGTATGCCCAAAAATATCTAGACAAGCCAGATTGGTTTTAGGAACTTGAGCTGTGGTCTACTGAAATAAAAAAAGAACCATCTGGTCATTATGAGCAAAGGTACACTGTGACGCACTGGGGTAGATCTTTCATGCATTATGGTTGTGTTGCCACCAGTGACACTAGCACAATTGCAGATGTAGGGAAGGATTGATAAGATCCTGAATGCAAATGTCAAATCATCTGGGAAAGGGCTGGATAATGATCCAAATTATACCTCATAATCACCAAGGACTAAATTAAGAGATACAAACTGAAGCTCTGGGAATGGCTCACAGTCCCCTGACCTAAACATAATACAGCGATATCTCAGAACTAGAAGTCATCAGCAAAAAAGAGAACTGATAGACTTTTAGCTGCCACACACCATTTAGAAGGTGATTTCTGTTAATGGGGATGTCACTATGTAGACACTAAGAAGATAATAAGCAAGGTGTGCAACCTTTTACACAGGCATTTTTTAAATATGTTTGAATGTTGAGTGAAGAGATGCAGTTTAATTATACCAATGGCATTTATGCCCAATTACTATATATTATTATTCTTCACATTCTTTATACCAAACTGCATATATGAATATTTTAGCAAAATATCTAAATAATTAAAAATTTATGGTGAACCCTCCTGTTAAATATAACACCTCCCATCCTCCCCAAATTGCAGTAGTGGTCAAACCTAAGCATGCCATAAGCCAACGTGGAGCGCAGAGTGGTGGGGCCGAAGTGAGTAATGTTTCTTCTGTGCAGGCTCTCTTCTGTAAGGGCAATGCCAACCACCACCTCATTGTTGTGGATATTTAACAGCACCTAATGAATAACAGTGAAACATCAAGCTTAATTATTAATGAAATCTACATCTGGCAAAGAAAAAATAAAGAAAACAGACTTATTTCAACCAATATGCGACAGATTTGTTTGCATGTAAGATCAGTACTACTAAGGTATACATTTATTATTATTTGTTACAATCTGAAAATGTTTCTTTGTTGGCTAGAAAGAAGAATAATATCTGATCCCTATTTTTTTCAGACTTACTTCCACATCAAACTTGGTCATGTCTGCTTTCCACTGAAAGAACTCTTGCACAGCACCACCAAAGTCTCGGGCTGCATCGTTGGAGGTGAAACTGTGTTTGTCTCCAGCTCTGTTACATGTCACACGGAATTTCAGAGGCTTATTTTCAGTCTGCTCTTGGTTCTCACACTCTTGCTCTCCTTGGGGGCTTGGCTCTTGCTCAGGATAAGCACCTCCCTGCTCCTCCCTTTCCTTTGGCGCATCGGACTGAAGCTTCTCGGGTTCTGATGAATCACCGCTTGGCTTTGGTTTGGAGGTGGCAGCCCCTCTCCTCCGACTTCTCTTCTTCTTCAGAGAATTGTTCAGCTTCCAGACCTCCAAAGCATTGGTCCAGGGCAATATAGATGCAAGCTGCTGCAGATCTAATAATGCTTCTTCCTATTGGGAAACGTATTTTTTACTGAGGGCAGTGTAAGCTGTAGTTTTTCTACATCACACACAGAGGCTTACAAGAGACAAATATACCGCCACATTCGATCGGGCATTTCAAGTTCAGGTTAATGTAATTAAGACAGCAAATTAACACACAAGAACATTAAATGAAACGTTCTGTACAGCCAGATGAAACACTATAGACAAAAACAGCGAGCTCAATATCAAGAGTAGGGGTAGGCAACCCTGGTCCTCGGGTGCCAGAATTCTGCACACATCATTTTGTGATTTTCCTGCTCAAGCACTTCGGATTCAACTCACCTGTTAATTGCCTATTAAGGTCCCACCTGTTAAGGTCTGTCAGTGCAGTGTAACCAGCAAACTGTGCAGTATGCTGGCACTCAAGGACCAGGGTTGCCTTCCCCTGATCATGAAAATGTAAGAACCAAGAGCAAAAAATGGTACTGATGCAGAAACTGACTACTGTACTGTCCTGTAAAATACTGCCAAACTCAATCCTCCATCTATTACATATTTATTGTACATAAAGTCATCACTCACCTTGGTGCTTTTGAACTCATAACCGTCAAAATGCTCAACCACCACAAACAGATTGTCCACAGACTTTAGATGATGCACCTATAATTACAAAGTCAAATTTTAAAGGTCACAATCAGATCAAAGTAAAATAAAAATGCTATTTACAATGTATAAATTGTTGTTGTACTGACTTAATATGATAAGAGAGTTTAAACTTTTGAACAGTACTGTATAACAGCATGGCAAAATGTCATAACAGTGCATTTAAAAAATTATGCAGGTCAATTTAGACTTCACTTCCATCTAAGTGAGACTTGGACAGAAATGTACAAATACAGTTATTCTGGAATCGATCAAATAAGTAATTCAACCTCAATGTCTAATTATTGGAGCTTGACATTATACAGATATGTGAGTCATATAAGACAAGAAATTTGAGTGCAGTGTTAAAATGTCCAGAGCCATTACTTTGAAATAAGTATCTGCCTGGACGATAGTATCACATCAAACATGCTCAATCTATTATATTAAAGAAAAAAAAAAAATTGCAGAGTGAAACAGACAATGCAAATATGTCACTAAATGGAAGATGACAGACAATCATGAGATAAAGAGATTATTTGTGTAAAAGACTCCATTACCCTTTTCAGGGTCTTTAAAACTCCAGACCTGTTTTAGATCAGTTTTCAGTTCTTTATTTTCTACAAATAAGTTCTACAATTTCAACAACCTTTAACGCGAGACACTAACCTTAGGCAGGTTATCTGTTGTAATTTCAAAATATATCCTCCCTCTGTCTTTGCTAACTCTGGCAATTGCTCCTATCTTTTCTTGCACCTCCTCTGCGGCTGTGGGCTCAAACCCTGTGGGAACTGTAGCTCCGACGGTGACAGAGAAGGGCTGTGGCACCTCCTCACCATCCTGTGCATGCGATATTGCCCTGCTGCCTTCATTCATTGTTTTTGGTCAAAATGATCTCTGGACAGGAGCCTACACAACAGAAGAGTAGAACAGAGCATGGGAGAACACTCATCATCTTTAGTAATTCTACAGGAAAATCATACAGCAACGAATTACAGGCATTCTACCAATATTGCAGAGCCCTAAAGCTTTGAGGTATGAGAATATCTGGAGACATATATTGTTCACATAACACATTGTTTAGTCAATTTAGCAAACTGTTCCCTCAATTTAATTAATCGGTCCCTTGATGTTAAAACTTGTTCTCTCGATTTAATTAATAATTCCCTTAATTTAATAATTTGTTGCATCAATTTAATAATTCTTTTGATTTAACCCATTCCCTCAACTTAATTAACTTTTAAAATAATTCATTTAATAATTAGTTGACCCAATTTAATAAAGCCTTCCAAATGATTTAATGTATTCCCTAAATTTAATAAATGTTTTTCTCTGTATTATATTACAGAATAATATATGATTATAATAATATGCAGATCTGAATTATTAAATAATACAGAATAATATAATATGCAGGACTGAAATATTACATATTATATGCATAACTGAAATATTACAGGATATATCATAATGTGCAAAACTGAAATATTACAGAATAATAATGCACAGAACTGAAATACTGCATAATATTAATATAATATTACAATACGCAGAACTGAAATATTAAATAATATATGCAGAACTAAAATATAAAATAATATTATAATATGCAGAACTGAAATATTATTATTATTAATATTAATATTATTAATAATAATAATAATAATAATAATAATAATAATAAAATAAGGCAGAACTTAAATGTTACAAAGCTTTAATTGCTCCCACTGCAGCAGCTATCAGACAGGGCAGCACCTTCTCACAGAAGCACAGCAGAGTAATCAGGATCTGAAGCGTAAACTATCATACAGTTACTTTTCTCTGTGTTATAAAACGCGTTTGTTTACAGACTGAAATCTAAACAAACCCTTTCTGATCAGCAGAACCAGCAGCTCCATGGCTAAGCTAGAGGCGCTATTAGACTAGTTAAGACAGCTTACATTCAGCTGTTCTCTTTATTGGAGGTCCTGACCCGGACAACGTGCGAATCACAACGAATAAATAATACTTTCAGTCAAAAGTCAAACTCAGATCCAGCTTTTAAACAGAGCATTCCCCCAAACTTCCCCTTTACGTGCCTCGCCAAGCTGCCAACAGCACGTGACGAATGACAAGAAGCACGTGTTCGATAGACAATAAAAGTCCCATATAAGACGCCTCACAGCTACAGTATAATTCGTTTATGATCTTATATTTTAATATATAAATGATAATAATGCACATAAAATCCCAAATCCAAAGATAATAATAAATAATCATATTTATTTTATAAATAATAAATAACTATTAAACTTAAATAATAAAATTATTATTAAATAATAAAAAAAAGGCATTGAGGAAGAAGTGAAGAGAGCTGATGGCAATTTTAAAGCTGGTATGTCTGATCAGAACCTGCACAAACTCTCTTAGTTTAAATATAAATACACAACATTATATTGTGTGAAAACAAGAATGCTCTTTTTTAAGAGGGTGACAAGGCTAGAAGGAGGTGCATAGTGCTGTTGCTGCTGTACAGGACCAGCGAGGAGTATTGTGCACCAGGCCTACTGACATAAATAACATTCTTAAAGACTAATACCAGACTCTCTGCAGATCTGAATCAGAATCAGGGGAGATGGATATTGAGTTATTTCTTTGAGACGCAGATCTCCCAAAGTTGTCACCTCAACAGAAAAACTTATGATTATCTTCAGAAAATTATTGGTCAGGATTTTTTTTTTTAATTGGGGAACCTGTCTATACTGAAAAGCACACTTTCATCCTCTCATAAGGAATGGATTCAGACTGTTATTTATATAAATCAGATGTATATGTTGTGCTCCCTGCTGGATGATCCATGCATTTAATACAGATTATTATAAGTATTAGGTCTGAAATTACAATTGTTAAGGCAATTCCAAGTTTGGGATTTAAACAATTCTGTATTCTATGTATTTTATTTTCTTGTTAAAAAATGCTGCAAGGAATATTTGTGGATGCAAATAATATATAAAATACAATCCCTGCATGTTACAATCCCTCAGTGTTATTCAATTTCTTTTTAAAATCACATAGCCACTTCAATCAGCACATGCCATATTTTAACAAAAGCATTTTTCTGTGTGGGACGGAGAACCATACATGTCTATAACATCAGCACAAACAACATTTGTATCTTGTGTGAATTTTAAATGTCAAGCTGTGGGAGAACCTGTCACTCCTGTCACAATTGTATGAATACCATATTCATACAATTACAGCCCATCCTTTTCACTGAACCTTAATGCTGATAAGACCCTCATACTGATTGTATCAGTAAGGAAAAAACACTAAACAGGAATGTGTACATGCCACATGTTCTTCAGCTACAGCTTACAGTTACACTTTCAATGTGCTTGTATTTATTCCATTGTTCCACTTTCACTTTGACTTATTTTAAACTGTCACTGTATTCTAAAGTATTTGAATTTTAAGTCAAGTACAAATTCAGTAGAGGACCTTTACTCATATTGAACTCGTATAAGAGTGACTGTTTTTTCAGTAAAACACAGGATCACTGTGTGCTATATAAATACAATACATGTATAAATACATAACATATATTATATAAATACAGTACATATGTAAATACATAACATATATTATATAAATACAGTACATATGTAAATACATAACATATATAAATACTGTACATATGTAAATACATAACATATATAAATACAGTACATATGTAAATACATAACATACATAAATACAGTACATATGTCTTATGCAAAGGTTTGGGTGCCCTTGTCAAAGTACATGTGATTTTGATTTCCTGCAAACACACTTTTACACATCCTACAAATGATTCATTCATTAAATAATAAAACATAATATAAAATACACAACTTAAAAAAAATTAAACGTGCTGTGTGGCAGAGTAAATACACTATTTCTACATAAAATGTTATATTTTGAGAATAATTTGTGCTCTGAAATAGGCATTTACTGTAGAGGATATAGAGCAGAAACCCTTATTTTCTGTAGAAAATGCATTCACTTGTTTTTACTAAGATTACAACAGTCACAGTCACGTTCACTTATTTTATATATTGGTTTGGCGCGCCTTGAACTACTATTTTGAAATGTCGACCAGCGAACGTTCAGAAAAACAAAAACAACCCTGCTGAGTCGAGCTTCACACCGTTCAATCATGGGCTCCAGCAGGCGCATTGAATGTATATTTTTCAGTGAATTTCACCCAACTCTGGGCCCAAAGATCACATATCAGGTGAGAAAGCTGTGGTAATATTTTGTGAGTAAATAATCATCCAGTGTGTCAACATTACTGTCCCTGCTTTAACTAATGATGTCCTGCACATGAGTCAGACTGTCTTACACTGTCTTCTGTCCTCCCACTGCAGGTTCCAGAGGAATACATTTCGAGGGAATTGTTTGACACTGTACAGGTGTATATTATAACCAAACCTGAGCTCCAGAACAAGCTGATCACAGTGTATGTATTCAGTCTCTGCTCTGATTGCTCTCAGGCTTCCTCTGGGACTGCAATGCCCTGAAATGTGTACATTTCATTTCACTAACTGGCTTTCTCTTCTCTTACCCATACAGGACTGCAATGGATAAAAAGCTGATAGGATGTCCAGTGTGCATAGAACATAAGAAGTACAGCCGAAATGCCTTACTCTTCAACCTGGGTCTTGTTTGTGATGCTAGATCTAAGACCTGTGCTCTAGAGCCCATTGTCAAGAAGCTGTCAGGGTATCTAACAACCCTGGAGGTAAGGCTTCAGATTGTCTGCTCCCTCGCTCTGCTCCACACCCTTTTCTCTCTCTCTCTCTCTCTCTCTCTCTCTCTCTCTCTCTCCCCCCCCCACCTGTCCCCTCCACACTCACATACACACACACACACACACACACACACACACACACACACACACACACACACATTTGTTCACATTCTAACACACACATCATGGGCAGGGCAATAAGATGGAGCTTTGGCATTAAAATAACTGAGTGTATAAAGAAAAAATGTTTATTGATTCATATTTTGGCATTCAGCTTAAATATATCGGGATATGATTTTTTTTGGCCATATCGTCCAGCCCTATTACATCATCAGTTGGCCAAGACTTGTATGTTGTCTAAAGTTTTCCACTAAATATAGATGTCTGTGTATCAATTCTTTTGTGTTAAACTTCAGTTGACTACCTTTCATAATTATGAGAAAATTGCACTTAAGTCAATCAACTGACGCTAATTCAGTCAATGAATACACTCGCAGATTATTAATTTAGTACTCTGTTGGACAGCTCGAAAGTGGTTTCATTTCGAATGAAGAGAGCAAGCAGAAACTCTTACCCATCATGTCTACATTACTGGAGGAGCTCAATGCAAATGGAGCCTGCACATTACCTATTGGTGTGTATCTCTCTTTTGCACACACATTCAGAATTTAAGTTCACATGTACACCTTCTCATTTGGAACTGCATCTGTTTTTAAACACAGATGAGTCAAACACAATTCATTTGAAGTTGATCGAGCAGAGAAGAGACCCCATGATCGTTCAGGAATATGACGTGCCAGTCTTCACTCAAAACAAAGACCACTTTATCAAATCCCAGTGGGATCTCACCACCCAGCAGGTCTACACCACTGTTTTGTCTGTGTGTGAAGTGAAAGAGGTTCATTAAATGATGAATTTTTCAGCTGAAATGTGATATTCCTTCCTTTGCCTGTGTTCCAATGGAATGCCTTGTGTAGATCTTGGCCTACATCGATGGATATCGACACATACAGAAGATCTCTGCTGAAGCTGATGTCGAGCTGAACTTGGTGCGAATTGCTGTTCAGAATTTACTGTGAGTTGTACATTTTTTACTGACAAAATTAATTTGTCATATTTTTGTATAAGTCTGTTGACCAAAAATTAAATACTGTATTTTACAGATATTATGGAGTTGTAACACTAGTGTCAATATTTCAGGTATGATAATTATCCCCTTTTTTATGATATATGTGCACGACTGCTTTGTTAACACACATATTACACACATATTACACATTACAAATAAACTGTTTCATCAATTTATATGTTAATCATTAAGTGTGTTTTTCCATAGTACTCCAATGTTTACTGCACAACACCTAAAGTCCAGAGTTTAATAGACGACAAATCTATTCAAGAAGAATGTCTTCATTATGTCAATAAACCAGGTAATATTTATACTGAACACTTATTATTTTCTCATTAATTTACTCATTCTGTAAATTACTTTATAAATTAACTTGATAAAATGCCTTTTAATTCATCTCTGTTAAGTGTGTGTCTATGTATATTTTTGTCTTCACTTAATATCCTCATTAAGGTCTCTTGATATTAATGATAGTGTCACTCCTGTCTAGTATGGATTACATTTCAGATAGATGAGCTGAGATGGTAAAGGTAATCTCAAGAGACTGTTATAATCCTTATCTGACAGAATTTGTTCTGTCAGGGGGATTAGAAAACACATTATAAAAATGGAAGTAAATATTTTGTCTAGGACCTTTATTTCTTCTGTTGGGATATGCTTAGGTTATAGGGTTTAATTAACATGTATCATTTTTATTAATGTCAGGTTATGTTTGGGCTTTTAGTTTGGCTCAAGGTTGAACTGCATTTTTTAGCTCTGCCCTTTTAATCCTAAAAGCCTGAATATTGACATTTAATTTATATATACTATGCAAAAGGAGCATCATAAATGTCTGTATCTGTGTGTCCCTACAGGACAGAGAGCCAGTCTCAGAGATGTATTCCAGCTGTATTGTGGTTTGACTCCTGGAACTACAGTGCGTGACCTGTGCTCTCGTTACTCCCAGCAGCTGCAGAGGGTAGATGAGAGGTAAATGTTAATCACTAATAGTCATAAATGTAAATGCCAACGTTATGTGAATGAAACAAAGTAATAGTAAAAGCATTTTGCCATATCTCACCAGATGATTTTAATGGATTAAATATGTTGTTTTGTCTAGATAATATTGATTTAAAGTCTTAATTTAAAAAGTCTTTAATGGTAACTTTTAAAAATAATTACTAGGATTAAATTAACATTGCCACTTTTGTGCAAGAACCTTTTGTCTTCATTTTGTACAGGTTTTCATTTATTGACCTAATTTTAATCTTTTCATCTACAATTTTGCCTCTTGGTCCATCACAGTACATTCAGCACAGTGACTGTCAGAATTGCATGATTTGTGTACTGAGTAATATCAGTTTCAGCTGTAATAAACACATTAAACCATTACTTCATGGATTTATGGTCTTGTAGGAAATTGATCCAGTTTGGCTTGATGAAGGGCCTGATTCGGCGGCTTCAGAAGTATCCAGTTAAAGTTATTCGTGATGAAAGGAGTCGCCCTCCCAGACTGTATACTGGTTGCCACAGTTATGATGAGATCTGCTGCAAGACTGGCAAGTACTTGCATAATTTCTTTCAAACATTGTTAAGTGGTATGGACTAAAAATGCTGAAATGTGAATATTCCTTCATGTCTGTGTTCACAGGAATGAGTTACAAGGAATTGGATGAACGCTTAGAAAATGACCCCAACATTATCATCTGCTGGAAGTGATGTCATGAAGGAGGAAGAGTGTAGACATGTTTACATGGATGTTCTCCAGTTCAGGTGCTTGTGCCAGACATAAGGAGAAGAGTCAGCCCCTAGATATTGATCTTGACCAACCAAACTCTGAATATATATACACAGTATGTCCAAAAGTGTAAACATCTGCTCATCTAACTTTCATCGGAAGTCAAGGAGGTTACCAGGGACTTCTTTTCCTCTTTTCTTCAGTAACAGACTTTATTCTTCTGGATTACACTAGATGTTGGAACATTGCTGTGAGGATTTGATTTCCCTCAGCTGAGAGAGCACTAGTGAGGTCAGGTGCTGTTTTTGAATGATTAGTTCTGGATTACAAATGCCCAGCTCATTCCAAAAGTTTTGGGTGGAGCCCATGAAAGAGAATAAAGCTCCATTACTATATAGCGTAGTGATGGAGGGATTTATTGGACATACAGTGCAGCTTTGTACATTCAGATGTGAACTAAGCATGTTGATCTGTGTATCAAAATTGGTCATGAAGCTTACAGAAATATGGTGGGCTTGACATATTGATATGAGAATACAATTACATTAGGCTGCTTAGGAAGATGAAGGTATGTGCCTTATTGATATTGTAACTGACCAGATGAATGAATGTGAATTTGAAAATGTATAAAATAAAGAATAAACTCTTTCCCTACTATATGCATCATGATGGAAAGGCACCCATGAAGGTTGAATTTAATGGAAAGTAATTAGTACGGGAGGATAGTACAGGAATTGATAAATGGGTCTGACAGAGCTTGTTGTTTTGTGTGGGATATTTTGATAATATTGCCAGTTTTATGATTTTAGTTCAATGCTGCTCTCCAATAAAAATGTCATTTTTGAATGTTCTTTTTAGTGTTTTAGTTTAATTGTTTAAACTCCTGCTCTGTCCACTGTATAAATAATTCTGTCTGCATAAACCAGTAAAAATGCTCTAAAGTTATGGAGTAAATTGTATTTAAACTTTATTCTTAACCTCCATTCAAATTTAAGAACATTTTGCCTTCTCCCTTCTGAAGATGTTTTTCATTGGACAGTCATATACATACTTTTACTTTTAGATTTTTTATGAATTTATTTAATTAACACTCAAAGACTACACCCAGCCAACATACTCATGTGGGGCCACATGGGTGAACCTGGGCTAGGAGGATTCCATTTGTGGTGCTAAAATAGAAACTTAGGACAAAACTTTCTGTTTCCCAGTTGTGGTACCCACATTGGCCCCATGTGTACATTGTACCTGGGCATGTATGGAACATGTTAAATTATGAAATAATTTTATTATGAAATAATATTGTCTGTGACCAAAATTGAACCCTGTTTATGTTTTAGGGCACAAATAAAATTGTAAAATAACTTTAGCATGCATATGGATGCCCTGTGCTTACACACATTGTGGAATACGGGACTTTGTCCTCCACACTTAAACAAACACATACACTCTAGTGAAGTCATCCTAGAGGTGGCAGTGAGCAAACATGCCCACAAGTAGCTGAGGAACTGTGTGCCTCGTTCAAGTGCAATTCATTAATCTGCCAGTTCAGGGAATCAAACAGGCAACATTCCAATCACAAGGCTGATTCCCTAACCACTACACTATGTCAGCCAATTGTGTCAGAATCATAGAGTGGAATTTCAACATCATTTGTTCAACATCATTTGTTTGTATTCTCCCACAATTCACTAGTAATTTAAGTAAACATCATAGTTCATTATCTGAATATGGACCTAAATGGAACTGTGAGTCTCGTGACACAGTTGAACCGATTGAGCTGAATGCATTAGTTCATATACACTACTTAGTAAACGAATAGTTATCCCTATATAGTGCAATACTAATAAGGGAATATGCATCCATTTGGATCACAGCCACTGCTACATTTAAGTAGTAATTATTAATAAGAAGAAGATAAACAAAGAGAATTGTCTAATTCAGATTATAATCAAAACAGTGATTGTCTACACTACTTAGTGGACTAAATATTCTATCATTAACGAGGTAATAGAAATCGGTTTGGGACACATCCCCGGCGTAACCGCTCTGCCTACAGTGCGCATGTCTGTGTGTACTAGTTACTATAGCAACGAAACTTACTCCGCTGTCCGGTAGAAGTCAAAACAAAAGTACAACGAATAAACGTGGTCTGTTACAAACTTCTTCACTGATTCGGGTAAATCATCGAGCAGTGATGGACTGTGTGCTCCTGCATGCTGAAGCAGAAGGCTACATCCAGAGTCTGGAACGAATATCACTGCGCGACATCGGGAGTCCTCAGTGAGTAACGTAAACACGAGCTTCTCTAACACTGGCTGGACGGAGTGAAACAGGTCGCTCTGCTCGCCTGTTCACTGGTGAAAGTGTTATTTTTTTATTGGTTACAGGTGGTTTCGGCAACATGAGTATATTGAGAAAGTCAACATGCAGGCTATTCTTAATGCCAGTGGTGATCAAGAGGAGTTCATCAAGGACCTGTTTGTGTCTCTTGGGAAGGTAGGTTAGAACCCTCGACCAATTTTGTTGGACATTTTCGTAGTTTACCAACTTTATATATATATATACTGAATATATTTTTTTCAGATACCCACACTGGTTCACGGAATGATACTTGTTGAGATTTGGAAACACAAAGTGTTCCCTATTCTGTGCCAGCTTCAGGACTTCAGCCCCAGGAGCACCTTCCCCCTCTACATGGTGGTACGTGGACATTTCTCCAGGTTTCTTATATTGTCTTTAGTTATTACTGCTGTATCTAATAGTGTATTTCTATTTATATATCCATTTCTAAAGGGAGCCTTCAGCTATTTTAAGATGTACCAATTTTATCTGCACAAACACTTCCATCCATTTATAATTTCCATATACTGCCAATTGAATAGGCTCTCTGGAGCCACTGCACTTGAGCTGTAAAGTTCTGGCTGGAGGAATATAATGTCTCCGACACCACTGGATACTTTTGGGATGGGTTTTGATCCATAGTGTTCATCTCTTCATCTGTTTTGGGTTTCACAGAGTTTTGGTTGGCCCATGAGTTACCTGGCTTATTGCCTGAACTGGAGGCACCCCTCTGTAAACATGATTACATTCTTTCTCTTTCATGATTTCCATCTGATGATAATTTGGGGTCATTTTCTAACCGCTTGCACACTTCCCTGTAACTCATTCCTGGAAAGAAGCTTCCTGTTAATACATTTGATTTCTGACAAAATGCCAATAAAAATGAGCTGTCTTTGTCTCATGGACTGATCAACACACCATCATTTTGCAAATGTCATCATTGCTCCTTATGGGTTAGTTAATTCTGGCATTTATTTAATGTCCTCAGATTCACCATGAGGCTACTGTCATAAACCTGCAGAACTAATCATGTCATAAGGTACACATTTCAGCTATCTATTGCAATTTAATAAATGTACTATTTTTTATTTACTAAAGTGGAGAAATTGCAAGTTTATCCATTGTACATTACCATATGGTGTTGCATTTAACTTCATAGATTAATTCACTGTTTCACTGAGGAATAGGGAGAATGTTTACCTGACTAAATTATCAAGCTTTTAGAAAAGTGAACTAGCTGCAGATATAGCAGTTTGTTTTTTTCTTTGATTATGTGGGTTTATAATTATTCATTTTATAGGTCTGTAGTTAATTAATATAACCATATGTTAAGCTAATCAATAATAGAAGGACACTCTGATAATGTCTCTGATACTGTAACTCAAATTTAAGTCATGCGAGCAGTGAGGAGACTTGTAGATTATTGATACTGCAGGAGTCTTGTGAGGCAGCAGAGGATGCTGTTTTGGACCTGTTAGTTTTTGCCATCATAGCTCACTGTACAGCTGGACAGTGTGCTGCGTGGAGAAGTCCCAATCACGACCTAGATGTCACTTACAAAACTCAGATTTGAACTCCATACAGGTGAAGGACCCATAATGTCTGGTTCTGTATAATGTATTCAGATTTTGTATCTAAACTCTTGATTGTAAGATGTTTAAACCTCTGCTCCACTGCTGGTTAAATTATTTGTTTGACTACTCAGAATTGACATTTTCTCCTTTTTTGGCCTGAAGCCTGAAAGCGTATTTAGATTATAGTTTTTTTTCAGATTTAAAAATCTATTCATCAAATGTTATCCTCACCCCCAACAGCACAACAGCAGTTGATACCAGACATGTCTGGTATCCAGGGTTGTTTTTTTAGTTTTGTTTTGGCACTACAATGCTAAGCTTTTACACCACCAACAGGCATTAGTCAAGCTGTCCCTAAATCATCACAAATGATTAGCACTAAACACATTTATTTAAGTGATTGTTGGATCATTTATGGTAGTAGATAGCAACAGATGTAACATCTTTGTAATTAGAGTAAATTAATTAGATAATATACAGGTGACTGTCAATTTAAAGATAAATTGATATTACAAAGTATTATAGTCGTTAAGAAAGTGTAAATGTAATTTCTATATATGCTTTTTTTTACATTCCAGTTCCAAACTCTAAAGTCTTTATGTGTTTGTTGTCTGGTACAGAATCTGCGCAACCAGATTAGCATGTTGGATTTTAAAATCTCTCTCAAGGCTCTAGCTGTGCTTCGCTACATTACTGATCATGTGGAGAGGTACGAGGGTCACACTTTGCTTTTAGGATGACATAACACATAAACAATTTGTACAATCCTTTGGGAGGTAAATTGTTGATACATCTTGTTTTCTTTAACATAGTTTGAGTCTGAGTGTACTCTCGAGGATGCTGAACACTCATAACCTGCCTTGTCTGCTGGTGCAACTTGTGGAACACTGTCCCTGGAGTCGTAGATCTGGAGGTTAGTTATTACTTGTAAAAAAACTCCACTCCAAATGACACCTGATGCACAGGAACATACATAAAGAACAGCCCCTGATGTGCTCATCTTATTTCTCACTAGCTCACCTCATTAAAGATTAATGAGCATTGATTTAGCAAATGAGGTGTTGGATGAGAACTAAATATTACTGCACTTCCATGAGGAGAGCTTTGGTGATTTTGTAATGAACACAGTGGTATAAATCCACAACTTATTTATAGAATATTTGTATTTACCTTAATATTAGTGTTTTACTGAGAAAATAAACCCCTCGGCCAGAGGATATTTTATAATTATATAAATTATAAATTTATAATAATATGTTAATGATATATTTTAAAGCCAGCCTGTGATACCTGTTTGTATTTTAGAACTGTCCAAATGCATTGTTTTGTCCCTCTGCAGGTAAGATGGAGAAGTACGAAGAGGGTAAGTGGAGAGAGATTCCTGCTGAGGACTGGCTAAAAATGACGAAGCTTGATGGCCAGGTTTGGATTTCAGTGCTCAACCTGCTGCTTAAACCAGACTGCCAAAGGAAATATGACTTCAACAACTTCAACAAAAACCAGCTCTTAAAGGTACAGCGCCCATAAACCAGCGTCCTCTAAGTCAGTATTTTCACCTATCAGAGCACTGTTTCTCAACACCGGACCTGGGAGCACCCCTGGAAGCTGAAATCTGGGCAGGGATATCTCCAGGACCAGGGTTAAAAACATTGTAGTAGAGCTCCACTGCACTGCACAGCCTGTGTGATTTTCTAATTGAAATTGCACCAAAAAACTATGTTGATGTTTCATGTTGTGTTGAAATTAACTGTTTGGCACTATTCCAGTGACACTTGTGCACCAACAGTTTAAACCAGTTTAACTCCTTAAAGCAATAGTTTTACTGTAAGACAAATATATAAAAAACACTTTGAGAACTGTACAGTATAAATAATAGCTGTGATGGAAACAGGTTGTTTCCATTGTTAACAAATCAGTGCTTTAGTGTCTGAAACAATAGTACTAAACAACTCCATGAGGTTTGAGGCCAGTGTGCCCTTCTACAGTGCAAATCGGTGGTAATACGCTTTCATTATTATTAGCTACATTAGCTATGTACATATAGTACAAAACTAAAGAAGCAAACATAGGATACAAAACCTATTTTTGATTGACTACATTTATGGCCAGTGAAAGTAATGCTATTGATTAAATTGATTTCAACTAAAATGACACATACAATCAAATGATCAAAATCAGCGGCCATTTTCACCAGTCTTTTTCTTTTTGAACTTTCCAAATTACATCTGAAACAAGGCAGTAAATGAGCCTCATTATTTCCCAACTCAATGCAGTTTTTATTCTCCATAGTCAACCCTTGAAGCCTGTGGCTCTGCTTTATCATTATAATCCTTCAGGATGTAGTCTGTGCTTCTTACTCTGTGCCAAGTCATTGTCTTTTTCACCCTTATCTGATCTTCCTTTATGCTGATGAGAAAAACATTGTGCACCATGCTGCTGTTTCTTATTTTAAGAGGTGTTTCCCCTGTTATCCTGTTATTTTCTGCTTATATTTATATTTAAGTTCATCCTGTCTATGAAGAGCAACATACACACGTTATTACAGTGCTATTCCAGTATCATTCAACCACAGTTTAGTGTGTTCTGTGATGATGAGCAAGTTTTTGTCATGTATATGTTGTCCTTTTGGTCCTTGTCTACAGCTGTGTGGATTTTTGACAGAGGTTGTTACCGATCAGCTGCCAAATCTTACTGATCTTCAGCGTTTCCTCAGTCATCTAGCTGTTACGGACCCAGCACCACCAAAGAAAGAACAATCCTGGAGCAGGTACACTGTTACCACCATGCATTGTCCATTTCAAATCCCTAGATGCACGATGTACAAAGTTGCTTGAAAGTTTGTGAATCTTTTAGAATTTCCTGAATTATTGCATAAATTTGACCTGAAATATGACCAGATCTTCTTCACAAATCCAAAACTGAATGTTAAACAAATGATACAAAGCACCTTTTATTATGAAGCAAAATCATCCAGCATTAAACACTGTTCTTCAAAATATCTTAGGTATTGCACATTGTCAAAAATGACCTGGATCACATTTAATTGCAGAGAAATTCTTCTTACAATCTACTCTAGACTTTGACTTGGATATATCAGTATTTTGAATGTCGAATTTCTTGCTTTTGCTAATCATTTTCCAACATGCATGCTTAGATTCATTGTTTTACATAACTCACAGTTAATATACCTTCACATTCTGCAGAATTCATAGGTCCTGGATCTAAGGCAGAAAATACTGATATGATATTGATATCCCATGCTTAATAGTTGGAAATCTTTGGTTTGAACAAGCATAACATTTTTGATTGACCATAATTTTTGGATTCAGCTTTCTGAAGCAACGATAAACTAAAAGGCTTTTGGCTTCTCTGTATGATGGAGCAACCTTCAGATGTTTTGCAGTGAAGAGTAGTGGCTTCAGGTCAGATTAATGAAAAAAAAAAACATAAATGGTTTGAACTTTCAAGTGGCACTACATGTAATAAATATAAAAATGCAGCTTTCTTTGACACAATCATCTTGAAATTCAAAATCAAATTATATAGTTTCTGACAGAATAAAGGTTTGTGATTGCACAATATGTTCTTCCAGCTTCCAGAAATTTGGAATGAAATTGTTGCTGAGAATTCAGGGAAGTGGAAGGCTATAGCCAAATATCAAGTGCAGAAGGTCTTCCAACCCATCACAGTGAGCTGAGACAACAGGCAAACAGGTGAGATTCAAATTCAAAAATTTCCAAATTTGAGCTTGAGAAGAACTTTTGAAATACATATTTCAAAGTTCTGGAGAGGCTGAGGAATGTGCAATGCCCTGAGTGAAATGAGGTCAGTATCATGGCCTGTGTTTGTGTGGCTGCTCCCCAGGTTGGCTGAGACATATAATCTTGACGTGTTGGAGAGTTTAATACCAGATAAGCCAAAATGTGGAACTTGTGGAGCAGAGGGGCTGAAGCGCTGCTCCCGCTGCCTGGGAGTGGTACTGCAACAGGTGTTCTTCATCCGACTTACACACACTAACACTAAAAGTCTATCTTTTATGTATGTTTGTGTACATTGCAGCAACAGCATGTGCTTCCTTGGCATTACTGGAGTAACTAACAGTGGTGGCACTATTGTAAGAATTCTTTAACTGTGAATTTTAATATACGTTTAGGTTATGTTGATTGAATGTGCCTGTTCAGTGCTTCTCTTTAAAAAAAACCCCAAAACATTAAATAACATGGGCTACCTGGTTTGTTCTCATAATGAAAACGGAACAGTACTCACAATTCCACGCCCCACACAGGAAAACTAGTTCCATATTTCAAAGCATAAATTACAATAACATTACAATAACAGCTTTATTTGAGCTTTAAGTTGTACAAATGTATGTATTTCACGGAAATTGTTACTAATGAAATTCAACAACTGCCCACTGGTTTCTTTTGTTTTAAGTCAGGTTTCAGGTTTCTGGGCAAATTACTGTCAGATTACACAGTTATTGACTGTGTGCTGCAGATGCAGCAGATAAAAATGAGAAAACACTGTATCCTTTTAGTATTGGTATAATGATTACAGCCCCTATAGTTTTGACCAGTTCACTTCAAATTCGTGCCAGATCCAATAGATTGAACTAGACACAGCCACAACATTTTCAAGCTTTGATTAGGTACCAGCGACATTGTGTTAAATAATACATTTGTGTCTTTGTAGAGAGTGTCAGGTGAAGCACTGGCCCATGCACAAACATGCATGCCAGCTAATGGCAGATGCCACAGAGAAAACTACAGAAGGAACTCAACATCAAGACCTGAGCAGACTTCAAATGTAGGACTTCAGGAGGCAGAGACTTCAAATGCAATGTCACAAAGAAGAGACGGGAGACGAAATGACTATGAACTCCAATCTCACTGACCTTTGTAAAATGAGTTTGTGTGGTTATGCTGGTCACACTGAGAACTGAGGAAGAGGAGGAGCTACTTTTTGGTCAGCAGAGCAGAGCCTGTGTATGTTTGTCCTGAAAATGTAAAAACCTTTCTTATAATAATTAGTTCACTGACCACAGGTAAAGGTTCTCTTCACTTCTCTTTTGTTTGTAGGTGTAGTTTGGGCTGCACAATGTTTTTGTTAATCAGTATTTGCACCAGTGTTTTTGGCTAATAAATGCATTTGATATATGATGTAATTGGATACAATATGTAAATGAGCCCATTAATAAACCACATTGTTTACTGTATGCTAATGCTAGGCAATATATCAATATATTCATATTGTTTATGAATAAATAATGTTTTTAAATAACATTCTGTTTCATTCTTACTGAAACTTTTTTTGGCTTGCTCTGCTCCTCTGCACCCCATTTGTGCTCACATACACACTAAGGAGGGGATATCATTTACATTGTTAGTTTTATATTGCCATTCAGCTAAAACATAGAGTAAGATATTTTTTGTCCATATTGCCCAGGTCTACTGTATGCTGTGAGCTTCTTGAGTGACCTTTAACTTTATCTGCACTTTGCTGGCAGTTACATGCAGTTTTCTAGCCCTAGGAATGGATCTCAGGATCAGAGTAACCAGAGTAGAGAAATGATACACATATAACAACCTTACATACCCTAGCTAACCATTTTTTGAAACTTCAGAATAAAGGTCCTGTGAAGTGATAACACTGATACATACATACGTTTCAAAAATACATATAAATATAAATAAATAAGGACATTTAGTTTGTTTTGGTTTATTTGGTCCACTGTTAAGAATTTTTTGAAGAACTTATAAATATGATTAATCGTTCACAAAAAAACTCTCTCTCTCTCTCTCTCTCTCTCTCTCTCTCTCTCTCTCTCTCTCTCTATATATATATATATATATATATATATATATATATATATATACACACATAAACAATATATATACATATATATATATATATATATATATATATATATATATATATATATATATATATATATATATACATATATATATATATACAAACAATATCTGTCATGAGTGACTGTAAATACTGAATATAAGTGCATAAAACCAAACTACAAAAGCATCCCACAGAACTGGTCTAAAGTGTTCTAAGATCAGCTCCACTATCTCTCTCTCTCTCTCTCTCTCTCTCTCTCTCGCTCACACACACACACACACACACACCGCAGTGATAAAATATGATTCTGCAGATGTAGGAGGTTTTTACTGGATCCGCAGGAACTCCCCTCTCTTCTCTCACCAGCAAGAAGGAGAGGATTATTTCTCTGCTGCTCTGAGACCCGAAGCAATGAGGAAAACAGCCCGTCAAGCGTGCAGCTTATCTTCCTCAACTTTCCGCTACAGACAGAGAAACGGAGACGAAGCGCTGGGTTTGAAGGCGGTTAGTGGAGCCATGCTGCAGTCTGAGCTTCATCTCAGGCGGGTTGCTTTGACTTCTGAAACCTCAGCTCACTCACACACCCGGTACGCTCTCAGCAGAGTTTTACTTTCAAAATGTAATCTGTTTGTGTCTGTCTGTGTTTGAAGTTTTTGAAAGAAGAACAGCATGTACTGAACTGGGGTGTTTCCTCTTGATCATGTTTAGTAACTACTTTAAGTTGGGAAACAATTATTCTTGCATATTTCTCCAAAGATAAACTGTCTCTGGAGGCTGTATCTTTGTACTGGGCATTTATTTTACATTGTTTCTCACTGAAGGAACATATACATGTACAGAACATTCTGGCACTGCACTGTATTTCAGCTTCATCCTAACCCAGAAAACAAACATCTGGGCCTGATCTGGGCCATTCTTTTGGCACTTACAGTTCAGATATGGGCCAAATATTCAGTGCCATCTTTCAATCTAATATTGAGTGAATATGCTTTTCAGTTTGCCAAACAACCTTGAGTCTGCCCCTTAACACCATGAGTTATAGGTAACATTATTTCACCTGAACCACAGGTCTTTACTAAACCATATATTGTTTGTTTTCACCACAGGAATGCAGAAAACTAGCCCTGAAACCAGTCTTGACGCTTGAGTGAGTGATTTATATACTTCCCAAAGTTAACTGGACCTGAACTGATTTAAGGTCATGACAGAGACCCAGTTCAACCTCCACTGACTCCAGTTTAGAAACAATGAAAACTCTTAAACACATCACTCATGCGTTTCATTTAGCAGGTAAACAGTTAAATAAGTCCTCAACTCTTAACCACATACTATGATACCAGCATTCTGAAGATGACTTTTCAGGAGTCATCTACACTTGAGTGAATGTACTGTACAACAGAGCTGTTGATCAGCAGAAATGTCTTTGGGTGAGATGATTGAGCTGAAGGAGCTCACCACGCTGGAGGACCGCATCGAGCTGACTGCTCCTGCACCTTCTCGCACTACTCGTTTGGAGAGGGTCAATGCTTTGAGGATAAGCCCAGGGAAAGTTCCTGAGCTGCTGAGCCGGGTCAAGATAATCAGACTACTAGGAGACTCTATGAATGACCCACGACTGGTGGATGCAACTGGAGAAGGCCATAACTTCCAGCCCTGCAGCCATACCCAACCCACGTGGTGTGACCTGTGTGGAGACTTCATCTGGGGGTTGTACAGACAAAGCCTGCGTTGTACCAGTGAGTATCACCTGTATTGTGCTGCCTGTGGACTGAATGAAGTAGATAACTCTTTAACCCCTTAAAGATTGAAGCCCTCGCGCCTTTCACAATTTCACAGTAAAACTTACATCTTAGTTCCATGGTAGTTACCAAATCATTTCTAATAGTGATAGAATAATACGTTTTAGGATTTACAAGCTTTGTAAGTTGTAAGCATAGTTTAAGGATACTTTGTACCTGACATGAAAACACAGTGCACACTGTGATATGGATATTCATATACAGTATGTCACATTTAGCCTTAATTGAAGACACATAAAGCTAACTTCACAAATTCAGAGCTGCATGAAGTAAAATAAAATAAAAATAAAAATCTGTATGTAATAAAACACTAATTATTTCCAAATCTTGCCAGATAGTGTTATTGTCCTCTCATTGTGAAAAATTGGTGCCTAGTGTTAGCTTTAACCTTTGCATAGTTCCCTGTTTCCTCTAACTAGGAATCTGGAGGTGATATGATGCTCTCCAGTATCAAAACCACCATATTCTCCTGAAGTCCCTTTCATTTTGACTGTTTCTGCAGCTTTGATTTTGGCTTTCGCTGATGGTCTGGATATGGCTAAAATATAAGGAGTGCAGACTGCTAGGAGTGAAAAAAGTTGTGGCTTTGCTGGATGTTCTTTCAGAAGATGAATATTAGGGTTCCATAGGCAGAACTATGTAAAATTGCACATGATTGATTTAGATCATATTCTGCATGTGTTCATACAGACATACACATGTGATTGCCTAGAAGTTTCAAACATCTCAAGACTACCCAGCTGATGAAGAAGGCTCTTCTTGTGGGGATGTTTCATATTTTAGACATCACACTCACTTTCTTTGGCTTGTAGTTACTCATAAATGCAAAAAATATTGTATTAACATTATGTAATCGTGATTTGTGTAATATATAGCTCAGTCTAAAAAGGTTAGTTTCTCTTCTGTCAGATTCTCTTAAAATTAACTACTTCTCACAAATCTGCTCTTGTGGTTGGGTTTTTCTTTACACAGTCCTTTCACACGACATTTCAATTGTCCAATAACTGCAGTCGGTTATTGCATACTAAGCATGTTTCTGCTTAGTATCCTGTTTAAAATTGGATTGAGTGCATGTAAATATATGGTGATCATTTTAACTTCCTCATTTCTCAACACAAAACATTTCCTTTAAATAAGATAAAAATGTTTTATTCTGCGTTAACGGGGTTGCAAATAGGCTTGTTAAATCACATATAAGCACCCTGTTGCATACACTGCATCAACCAATGCATACTTAGGATTTATACATCAAAGAACAACTTACTCAACAAACACTTTCTTGGTTTTTGTGTTTAACTGGACTATTTACATTCACTCAATCTGATTTTAAACAGGATACAAAGCAGAAACATTATGAACACATGCAGAATATGCAATTATACATAGTTCTGCACATGGAACACTAATGTTCCTCCTATGAAAGAACATCCAGCAAAGCCAAAACATTTTCATGCCAAACAGTCTTGACTCCTTATATTTTAGCCCCTTGATGGATCCATATCCAGTCCATCAGCGAAAGCCCAAATCAAAGCTGTGGAAACAGTCAAATGTGACAGTGAGTTCAGGAGAATACGGTGGTGTTGATACTGGAGAGCAGCACATCACCTCCAGACTCTGCTAGTTATAGGATGACTTGTGGTTGATGGCACTTACAACAGTTTATGGGACCTTTGTATTTTAACAGTTATAACACTATAACAATAACACTGTAATTATTCCCAAGTCTTGCCAGAAAGAATTACTGTCTTCTCATTGTGTCCCCTCAGCATGTGCTGTGCTGTTAACAAGCTGAAGCAGTAGGGTTAGCTTTCACCTTTGCCCCTGCTTGCTTCCACAGGTTTGGGTTTCTTAATATAAAATAAAATAAACAAAAGAGAACCTAGAACTTTAGCTAGAGCTTTAACCTAGAACAGATCCATGTGTCCTGTAGCTAGAGTCTGGAGGTGATGTGCTGCTCTCCAGTATCAACTCCGCCATATTCACCTGAAGCCGCTGTCACCTTTGACCATTTCAGCAGCTTTGGTAAATGCAGGGGCTTAAATAAAAGGAAGGCTAATACAAAACAGTTTTGGCTTTGCTGGATGTTCTTTTGAGAGGAACAATGGTGAGGTTCATGGTATGCCACTACCATGTACCAGTCTCATTATTCAACAGTACCAAGGTAAATACAGTTTTACATTCTATGGCCCATTTAAACCCAACAAATAGCTTAATGTACAGCAGCAAATCAAAAAGCACATATGACCAAATGTCTATCCACAGACATATAGTACGTACGAATTCTGTTCATGTCTGTTCATCTCTCATGATAAGAACATTGTGAATGTTTATAATTATCTCTTGTTGGAGTAAAAGTGGCTTCACAGTTCTAATGTTAGTTTGGGTGTGTGGGTAGGGAAATTCTGCATTGTATGTATGTTTGAGTATAGATGTGGGTGTGGAATGAATTGTTTTGAACCACAGACAAACATATATGCAATCTACGTGTTTCCTGTTCAGAAGCAACCACAGTTTCTTTTCTTTCCCACCCACAGTCTCTTGCTTTTTCACCTCTTCTCAATGTGTTCTGCTTACCTCTCATTTTTTCATCCCTCTATGTAATCATTTTTCCATTCTCATCTACTCACTTTCTTGAATAACTCCTGGAAACATTATACATTTCATTTGAGTCATGGAATTCCTGTGCTCTCTCCTTTACAGCTTTGCTGTGTTTGAGTTCTAACATGTGTTTTCTATTTAGTCTGTTTCTGTACTGTCTGCTCCATTGGAGGAAATGTGAAACATGTGACATTTTATGTAAGTGCCACATTGGGTCAAGCACTGACCTGAACAAGACAATTTCACTTCTCTTTGGTGATGGGTATCATCAGGTAGATGTCTAAAACACCCAGTGTAATGATAGTGTCCGTTGTTTCGTTAGGTTTTGCATAGTTTCCTGTGTAGTAATGTAAAAGAAAGATTAACACAAGCAGAAGTTCCCATTATAATACATCACCTTTATCTAAAAATTCCCTTCTGGGGACTTCTGCTTTTTAAGCAAATTTCAAAGGCTTGGTGTAGGAGGGAAGTTTCTTCTTGACCATAATCAGGGTGTCATGTATAGAGTCCTGTGTAGTTCCCACATGCTTGCATGTCTGTCTTGTTTTGGTCTTGTCGCTGCCCATTCCCAGCTGTGTCCTATTGGTAACCCTGCCCCTTTGTAATCATGTCCCAGCCATGTTTAATGTTCCTCGTATATATACTGCCTGTGTCATTATAATATATAACTACTAAACTACTACTCTCTACTAATACATAACTACTGTTGTGTTATCTGGTATGTTACCTGGTTTATGTTATTTTGTGATGTGTAATCTAGTATTGTGTATGTATGTCAATAAAACCCCAGCGAGTACTTCCGCTTCATCCTTTGTTTGTTCAGCACCCAGTTTCGTGACCCAGGGCAAAAGTAAAAGGGGCCACTGTGTCGGCGTTCACTGTATTCATTATGCCTACCTTCTGATGTTGACATGTATATTGACAAAATGTGCTTAATACAGCAAAACCAGATTTTAGTCTCTGTAGATAATATTTCTTATAAAATAATTTAAAAAAGTGAAAACTAATAGTGAAGAGCTAATTCTGTGGAAAGAAAGTGGATTTATCATTCCACAAATACTAAGCCTCACCTTTTTTTTTTTTTTTTTTTTTTTTTCCTACACTGGAAATTTTCATTGTTTTTTGCTGCCTTCATCAGCATGGAATGTCTACAGATATCCATGAATGACAGTGTAGCGTTAAAGATGTACTTAATTCCAGAGAAGAGCTGTGTTCCCTTCTGGGACTCAAATTCACTATTTCCTATACAGTCCATAAAAGCAGTGTTTTGCTGTAAAATTTGCATGTCAGTGAACCTTAGGTACCCATGGCCCTGTCACTGGTTCGCCAGTTGTCTTTCTTGAAGCACTTTCAGCATGGTAGCCAAGAATCTCATATGGTTCCAATATTGTATCACATCCCTGTCACATCGGTAATATTTACAAATATACAATGAAATGGATAATCCTTATCCTGTAGGATAGAAAAGGGAAATTGTTTCTTTTTCTTCCATATTCCCTTTTTAGAACTGAGATGTCTAGACAAATATACCATTAAATATGCCATGCATGTAGTCTGTAATATAATCTCTAGATCTTCTGGGGAGATGTTCTGCTTAAATGTTATATTTTATTTTGAAGCAGTAAGCATTAGGTTTAACTGATTTAATTTAGTTGAGTGTTTGTTCTGTACATATTTCATTTAAATGCCCAAACCTCTTACCACTGGAAATCAGTAAACATTAACTGTTTTAGCATTGATTTTCTTGCGAAGCTGCCTTTCATCCAAGATGATATATAGAGAGTAGTAATTCCACCTTCACAAAATCTTCACAAAGAAACAGTAACTCCCCTGGACCTAATTGAACCACTCAGAGCCTAAGAGTTTACAGAATTGACAAAAATATTTCAATAACATTAAAATGGCAGTTTTATTTATTTACTCATTGTCACTCTCAAAGCCATTTTTGTTTTTATAGTTTCTCTACACACAAATGCACATGTAAGCATTGAACAGATCCTTTTTTCACATTTTCTTTTTTTATTAATATTATCTGTTTTGATACTTGAGGGTGAGAACACATTGCGCATTTGTATGTAGATTTCTGATGATGGCAGAATGTTTAGTAAACAGGTTTCATATAATAGGTTAACATTTAATATAAAATAATATATAATATTATTTTAAAATTAATATATAAAATAATCAAATAAAATCAAATAAAACCTGTTGATGCTATTTTAAGTGCCCTTTAAAAATTCTGTACAGAGCCATTAGATCAGGTTTCCTCAACTATGCTCCTGGAGAGTTTTCTTCCTGCAAGCTTTAGATGCAGCCCAAATCCATCATCTGATCCTACTAATTATCTTCAGAAGTTATTTCTTGGCTGAATGGTGTATGTTAGATTTGGGTTGGAGGTAAAACCTACTGGAAGGTACTTTTCCAGTAGCTCTTACCGGATCTGCATTGGATCTATCATTAGATCTAGATGGAAGATGATTTTTTCCCTTGTATCTGAAGAGTATTTTAACCAGAGAGAGTGAGTGAGTGAGTGAGAGTTTAATTTACTTATGATTTCACACTGTCTTCTCTATCAGACTGCAGGTTTACCTGCCATTACCGTTGTAGAGCACTCATTAAACTGGACTGCAATCAAGATCGAAGCTCCCCTACAGATCAATCTGATGATGGCCAGAGCAGCATTGAAACAGACACCAATGTGGTAAGACTTATGTTTTGAGTGTTAATCTGCTTGTACATATTTACTTGATTGTTATACACAGACATTTTATTTGACTTGGGCTGTGAATGAATAATAAACATAATAAAATTGACACTATATTCATCATGCCTGCCTTCAGCAAAATACAAATGATAAAAAAACCCAATAATCCACACTTCACACTTGCTGGGCCTCAGGTATTGTTACTATTGAGGCTTATGCCTCAAAGAGGGTGCTGCAGGCTGCACTGTGCACTGTACACTTTGTTTTAGGTACTTAAATTTTATGTCTGCAAATTAGAGTTGATTAGTATAATCCCAAACGTGTGGGAAGGGTGATAAATTACAAGATTCTCTGGCATTTTTTAATCCTAAAACATTGCATTTATTGGTATGAATTGGAAACACACCACAACAGACCCCATGCATTTTCTATGAAACTGTAAGCAGGAACACACTGCATAATGGGACCACTGCATAAAAATAGCAGAGCTGGGTGGATGTTCATATGATGAAATTACAAATACTTATTGCAAATGGTAATGAACCTGCTTTCCTTGCTTTAGAATTATAGTCTGTAGTCTTCACTAAATATTGGCAGGGCAGACTAGACTAGTAAAAATCAATAAAAGTTTATGGAAATAAATTCATCACTGGACAAAAAAATTAGTCACCTTGCATGTTTAATATGGTACTAACTTAATTAATTAATGGCTCCTGCAGATAGCATTGCACAAGGATGATTTGGCTATAAATACATGCAGGGTTTGCAATAGGTTTCATGGTTGAGAAGAGGTGGTTCAGTGTAGTGAATATCTTGCCTGATGTGTGGAAAATGTCTTGCTAAGCACCCTGTAGATCTACATCTGCAGTAGCCTGAAATTACTACAACCTTAATCATGTAAGGTGATTAATTATTTTAGTTGGGTGGGTTTATTTGTTCAAACAGTCCCTTTTTTAATATCAAAATGTGGGTTCAAAATCTATAAATATTCACATATTCTGAAATGCTTCTCGTGAATGTCAAGTCCATCTCAACTGCATCTCAAATGTTTGCCATCGTGCTCAGTCTAAACACATTGAAAATGTGCTTGAGAATGTCAGTTAATCAGCTGACATTTGTATCAAGACTTGCTTGTGACATATAGGAAAGAGGACTATATCCACATCATCTTCACACATAATTATTTTTTATGATGTGGTGTAGTAACACAATTGCATGAGCAAATGGGGGAAAGGTAGTAGTTTAACAGTTCATGCAAATGGTAAACTACAATGGTAATTCTTGTGCGAATTAACAAATGCATTAGTGTGACAAGATTTCCTCTTAAGGTTATGGTTTGTCAGTAGTTTTATGAATCTGTCACTATCCTGTCTGCTTGTTTGTCTAATGTGTAGTATGTACAGTGGTATGCAAAGGTCTGGACAACCCTGGTTAAAATGACTGTTACTTTGAACAGTCAAGATGGACATGCCTATCTCCATAAGGCATGAAGTTAAAGATTATACACATTTTTCAACATTTTAGGCAATACCTGCCTATTATGTTGGCTTTGTACAATGTTAGAGTGAAAAAGTAAAGGAAGTAAAACAATATTTTGAGCACTGAGATAACTTTGACCAAGGTCTCAGACCTTAATTAACCTGTTAATGTTAGTCTGGATTTGTGGTACATTGTTGTACTGTTCAGTGGCACATGCACAAATATGGGCTTCATAGAAAAGTCATAAGAAGATAGCCTCTCCTGTATACTTACCATAGTCAATCCAGCAAATTCTGCAAGTAAACATAACACAAACTGAAAATAAAGATGAAGTTGAAAAGAGGATGGCTTCTACAAATGGATAGTGATCCTAAACACACAAAATCCTAAACAACAAAATCCACTATAGAACATCTTTAAAGGCCCATCTTACTTAACTGTTCTCCTGTAGATATTCAGCACTATTCAGTGGATTACATAACACATACTGAAGCAAATATCTTTCACATAGCCTAAATAGTATAGGCCTAATTTTGACTTTCAATAGGCCTTGTTTTGATTCACTATTGGCTTTTTAGCTTTATTAGGAATACAATTTCTTTACCCAAACTAGTTTGCAGCAACTGATTCTTTAAATAATTAACAACATTCCATTGTGTCATTCAAGTGAAAGGTCAATACATGTAGTAAAGTGACTTAAACACACAAAATTAATTAAAATGAGTTGGTATGTAATGGATTACCCAACTTTACAAAGCATTCTGGGTTATAATGCTAGCCTACATTACTGTCAATCTAGAAGAGTTTATAGACTAACTTAGATGAATTCCCTTAAAGAGCATAGCTGTATTTATTGAGGTTCCAGTAGGACACCATGTAAGTTAACATTTTGAGGGTCTAATTTAAGGGAATGCTTTAGGAGATTTTTTTCACAGGTGGTCTAATTAGTACTTGTGCAGTTATGATTTCAGACATAAACTTGAGGAGCCATTTATTAGTCTCTTGTAGAAGCTCACTGATGTTGCAGTTCTCTGCAGTTCTGTTTTCTGAACAGTAAATTAATTATTGAATGAATCATAAATGAATAGTCTCAATGAACTGAGTCAAAATGAGCCTTGATTTGAAAGAGCTGCTTTTCCAACATTTGTCACCCTCTGTCTAAGATTAAATTCATTAGTAAATGCAGCATTATATTTAGTTTCTTTATTGTAATATATTAATCTGATAAAGATATTAATTACTTACAGAAATCAGAAATTTCCTTTTTTGTATTTGACATTTAAAGTGTTTAACTGTTTCTGACACAATTGAACACACACAGTCCAAAGCGATCAGATAAGGGGACTTGAAGCTGAAAACTGGAGGTAGATAACTGACTTGACACCTTACTGCCCACACTGTCTCACAAGACAGTGTCGTGATAAAGGTCTCAGCAACCAAATCCTGAAAGCACGAGTACATTCTAATGTTGTCCCGGTCATGAATCATTAATGCTAGATTAAGGAGAATTTAGACAGCATTTAGCTGTGTTTTCATTAGTTGTTATAATTTTCACCCAGTTAAATAGAAGGCTAGATTGCTAAACTTCAGTTCAGACATGACTGGGTGTGTTCCTGCCTCCACTCTGAGATGACTTTTCCTATTTCTTACATGTGCCTGTTCTGTCTGTGTAGAGCATGTGTCCAACAATATACCTCAGTAAACACCTGCATTCTGATGATGTGACTTCTTAGGCTTTTATTCTCACTTCAAAAGAGAACATTTATACAAAGACCAGGACTTATCGAAGACTGGAATTACATGGATCTTGCCATGGTGATACAACTCAATGTCTAAAGTTTAAATGAGCCAGTCTCCTCCAAAATAGCCTCAAATCATGTTCTAATCATCTGCAGCTGATGTGCTAAGCTAGCATGTCACAAACGTGGGGGTGTCCCACAAGAAAATGACACTGCTATTAATTACATTTTACAAATGATTTTAAATGACATTGCTTCAGATCACAAGACAACAAGTTCAATGTGAAGAATACAATGATCTGACAATTTCTGACAGTAATGTAGTGTGACCCTGACACTAGCTGCCTGGCAAGAACATTGCTGAAATGTGAATGCACAACACTAAACAGAAACAGAAACTGGCAACATACACATCCTCTCAACTGGAGTAAATAAAATTCATTCATTTTATTATGCACACGAGATTGTGATGTTTTCTCTTAAGGACCTTAGTTGATATTAAATGCAGATTTTATTGAACTTGTAGTATAGTGTGGTATTTTAGATGGGTTGTTTACTGAGTGTGGTAACCGCAGTTGAATTAAAAACAAACAAACAAAAAAACAGGTAGAGCACTAAGTTGTCTCGATAGGAATTGTTCTTTGAAGCCTAAATAGCAAGTTTGCCAGTTTTGTTGGGTTGAAAAATTATCAGATGTGGTATCACATGGCCATTAAAACCCCTGTTATTTTGCTGCAGAATTATAGATGCTGTCTTTCCAATTAGGGTGAGGTTGTGGATAAATTATAAGCTCTTGTTTGCAGCTTGCAGTGCTGCTGACTTCTTTGGCTTTGCTCTGTGTCCTCAGTGCGTTGTTAGCTAGCTGAGTAGTACAGAAGGATTTCTCAATCAGTGGGCTGGGGACCACCACAGCCCATCCTCTGGGGCATACAGTAGTCCATACTGGAGCGATACTTTAAATAATAAAAAAATGATTTAGTAATGAAAAGTTAGAAACAAAAGTGATTTACTATGTGGAAATCAAGAGATCAGTTGTGCTCAAACTATATATATTATTAAAGTGATTAATGAATGAACGATTCAGTGACCCCTAAGTCCATCAGGGGGGTCAGTGTGGACACTGCGGAAGACTACAAATATCTGGAGTACATATTTACAATAAACTGGACTGGTCTAAGAACACTTATGCCCTTTACAGGAAGGGCCAAAGTCATCTTTATTTTCTTTAAAAATCTTTATTCCTGAGTTGCATCTGCTGGACGATGCTCAGGATCTTCTATGACTCAGTGGTGGCGAGTGCTATCCTCTAAGCTGTTGCATGCTGGGGCAGTAGTAGAGGTGGGCAGATCGATCCAAATAATATCGATACCAAGACTGGTATTGATATTGACCAATACTCGTGAGAAAAGATCAATACTCAAGCTTTTTTTCTTTCCTGCATGCATTGACTGACTACCCCCATCCTTGACTGAAACCCCGCCCTGCGCACCCCCCCCCAGTGTTGGTATTGCCAATACTGGCCCTGGATTTACTTGGTATCGGACTGATACCAAAATTCCCAGTATCGCCCACCTCTAGGCAGTTGGCTGAGGGCGGCAGACGCCAACAGATTTAACTGACCCACAGGGCAGTGTTTGAGAGGAGGATGCTGCATGGTCAATGACTCCCACCCACTGTACCTTTTCATAAGAATTGAACATATTTATATTTCAGTGTTTATCTGTTTATATTGTTATTTATTATTTTATATGGATCAGTGCAGCTGTGATAATTTCCCTCTGGGATTAATAAAGTATTTCTGATTCAGAAGGCACCATACTGGTCATGACCAGGTCTGGCCATGGGGCTCAGTTTTCCATGTTAATGTGGTGTAAACGTTAGACCTACAGGGTCTGAATTCACCCAAAGGGGGCGGAAGTCTTGATGAAGCCGGTGAAAACACGTTAACCCCGCCCGTGTTTCCCACGCTGTAAGGAAAGTGCGCTCGCGCGCGCACGTGGCATCATCGTCGAGTTGGAACTTCCGGTTTAGAGCCAATCACAGCGGGTTGTGTATTTTCAATGCGAGCGCCCAGGGCGGGCCGCTTCCGGTGGGTGGGGATTTGGAGGCTGGTCACGTGTACACAAGCGGCGCGTGGAGCTGTTCTGCTCCCTAATCCAGAAGTTCCGCTTCTACAGACCCGTTAGACCCGAGCGCTCCTTTCCTTAACCTTACAACACTTCTAACCAACGTTTTCACTATGAGTCAAGTCATTTCTCAAGACCAAAGTCCGTGTTTTGAGAAGACATGGGGGAGCTCGACCAGCAGCGGCTACTGCAGTCAGGAGGACTCGGACTCCGAGCTGGAGCAGTTCTTCACCGCCCGCACGTCCTTCTTTCGCAAACCCAGAAAGGAGAAGGTGGAGGAGAAGGTGAGGCTGTGGCTCTTTCACCCTGTTTCCTTGAAGACATTTCTTTGTGCTCTTCACTGGTTTTGTTTGAGTGCGGCAGCTGGATCCAGTCCCTCTCCCAGTCATCTCTAACTCAACTTTTCTTGTGCTTCATATGTTCTCTGAATGTTTGAAAGCACATATAAGCTTTTAATGGAGTTAAAACTTAATAATGCACCCTGGGGAGTTCTGTAATTTGCTCCCAATTGAACCAACATTACTATTTTAAAGCAAACCGTAACATTGCACTGTATAAAAGTGTACCGTCGACTTAATTGAATAGCAATTCCTGGATAAAACTGCACAGTCAACATTTAAAACCGATAATTCCCAACCACGACCCTGCTGTTACCCCTACTTTCCACATTTGAGGGGGTTTTCAGCCCCCAAAAGCTTCTTAATCCAAAGATGATAATTAGATGGTTAAGTGAGCATCATATTGAGCTCTCTCTCCCTCCCCCCTCTCCCTCCATCCCTTCCACAGTTAAGACATTCTTAACTGTAAGATGTTTTGGGGAAATGGCCCATCAGTTATTGACCAGCCTTTCCTGAATTGAGCTGGGTGTGTTACAACAGGAAAACACTTAAGCAGTCAGGAAATGGGTTCCTCTAGTAGGTTTGGTTATATTGCTTGATACCAATCAGATTGTTCTGCAGCATTTTGACATGGTGTTTAATTGATTAATGTATCAATCATGGTAAAAGCATATTTGTGTGTGCTATATGATTTTAAGTGTGTACCATATTTCTAAGATCTTTTACCCTCATTTTTAAAAAAAAAAAGAATCTTTCAGTTTCTTGTTTTAATCTTTTGTTTTTCTGTTCCAAAGCAAAGAGTTTGTGCTCTGTTTGTTTTCTGCACTTGAACAGAAGCCAGTCTTTCTGTATGATAGGAAAGTAAAAGATAATTACACAAGCAAAACAGGAAGGCCTACAGGGAGGAGCAAGAGAAAATATATTTCCTCACAGTTCTGTGATTCACTGCCGCAGCCACAGTTCTGTCATGAATGACACACTTCCTTCTGCACACACTCAGAATCAACTCATTTTGAGAAGCCACAAGAATTCAAATTGGCCCAAAAGACTTGATGACCTGTTATTTATTTCCTGTCCATAGCGTAGGCCTAAGTTAATGATACCACAGACTCTTGGGTTTGTGAATGTATATATATTGCTGATGTCCATTTTTGTTTGTTTTTAGTTTTCTTCATGGCCCTATAGCTGCTCTGTATGCTGTGTAAATAACCCACGGTGAACAGACCAATAGAAATGCTCTAAAACTAGTAAAATAACCTTATTTTACATTTGCTTAAATTCAAATTCAAGAGCATTTTGGCCTTCCCCTGTAAATTGCCATTTTGGATATACTTGTTTTTCATTGAACTACAACGGTGTAGTACAGTCAATCCCACAAGACCCAGGGTCATGTGATCCCATCACTCTCTCACTCTCATTAGTCATTTATTTGATTGGTTATTGATTTTTTTCTCCTTTTTTATTACCATCCATTAAGGGAGCAATTAAGCAGTATCAGTATTGATCTGGTGATGGTAACCAATGCACAGATTGTTAATAAGTGGGGAGCACTAGGAGTTTAAAACAGTTGCTCAGGATGTATGCTCTGCATTTTGCCATGTCAGGAAGTTCAGTGAGAAAGGGTCTTTGGGTCACATACCACATTAGGATCAATAGGGGTCTTCTGCATTCTGTTAACTGCCGACAACTTCATATTAAGGGCTTTATTAAAGACTGAATTTTTAGGTGTATTGCACCTTAAAAGTGAGTTCATGTAGTAGCAATTTCTATTAAGTTTGGCCAATCCATTGCCCTCATTTGATTAAATACAATTATTTTTAATTCCATATGAAACTTTTTTTTAGGTTGAACAGACTGTTTTATTTTACTATTTGAGCATAATGTAATCAACATTGGTGTTTGTATGAGAGCAACAGGTTCTGATGAAATCTGATAAATGTGATGATAAATAAACAGGAAGGATGACGACACTGTTGAAAAATGACACTGTGTGACTCACATGTGAAAAAAGTGCACAAGGGAAGCTTTCATTCTGTGGGGAGCTGCAGAAGGGGGGACGGGCTATTTTTACACTAACCGGCATTCAGAACACAAGCCCTAAAGCCAAGACATGCATGAAGGACAGCTGCAGCAGGCCACATGGCGCCGTTCTCCTGAGAAATGGGATGTGCTAACGGACCTGATTGGCTAGCAGTGACATCATAGGACTACCCTGTTGAATTCAGGAAGCAGAAAGAGTCTGATGCAACTTGCAATCTTGCTTCAGGGAATGAGAGCACAGGATACCTTACCTTACCTTTTTACAACTGATAATACAACACAAAGCCACAGAAGATTCCTATAGATGTTTGCCAGAAAGCCTGATTTTGGCCTTGTTATAAAATGTATAAAGGCACATTAAAATATGTCTTCTGAAGAGACTTTTGCAAAACAATGAGTAGGTTGTTTTGTCTGTTTCAAATTAAGTAGCTTGAGTATATAGCAGTAATACTGCTGTGTCTGTGGATATTGTTCCTGCTGTTGGAGAACAAGGGGAAGTTTTGAAAATCATTTGTGGGAAGTCTGAAAAAAGAATGGTTGTTGGTCTACTTTTTTTTAAGCCAAAAAAAAGAAGTGGAAGGAAAAAGAAGCAGAAGCCCTCTACACACCAACTATGCCTGGTAGAGAAAGATAGAGAGAGAAAAAGGAGTCAGTTGTTTTCTCCAGATGGTCCTCTTAGCTGCTTTGGTATAACTACCAACTACCATTCATTTGACAATCATGTGTGTGTACTGGTATTTTAACTGAATTACCCTGAGGCCATATGGCGCTGTACAGGATGTTGTAAATGAAGTGGATAGTGATGCAAAAGAGGAACTCTCTGAGGCAACATAAGTAGATAAAACATCCATTATGGTGTTGAAATATGATATGTTTCATTTTAAGCTCAATCATCAACACAGTTCTGAACATGTTAAGAAGGTTGGCCAGTGATGTTTTGAGTATACATCAGAAATGATTGTGACCTGACTGGTTTTGCTAGAATAATGTGATCTTATAAAGTCAGTCATGCACAGATTTGTGACACAGATGACGCATTGTGTGATTCTATAACCGTCTCCATATGGGGTTCTTGTTTTTCCTGAAAGACAGCTGTGGTGATGTAGTTCAGACGTTCCTTTCTTAGGAACAGTCTTCTAAAAACTTCCGGTGCCCTTGGGCATAAGTGATTAACTGCCATGTAATTTACATGAAACTGTAATACCTGTAATGTGTAGGATAGAGGACTTCCTGACCTAATAGTAAACATAAGACAACAGGGCTTTTATTAATGTTGTTCTTTTTGCTTTCTCTCTTGCTCTCTGATAGGATGAAGTGACTGAGAGTAAGAAACAAGAGTTATCACTTTCAGACATTCAGCAGAAGGTAAAGGAGTATAATGCTCAGATCAACAGCAACCTCTTCATGTCACTGGTAAGGACTGAATTCATTTAAAAAAAAAACCACATTAAATATTTCTATTTAAATTATTGTCGCACTTGTTTCCATCCATATTACTGCTTTTTAGTTGTTGCATTAATTAAAAACTTTGTTTGTCATGCACACAGAATAAAGATGGTACCTACAATGGTTTTATCAAAGTTCATTTGAAGCTCGTCCGGCCAGTATCTGTCCCACCTCCCCGTAAAAGCACTGCATCCCAAGGCGTGGCCAATGGGAAAAGGGGGACATCTATAAAGAGACGGACATCTTTCTATCTTCCAAAAGATACAGCCAAGCATCTGCACATCAGCTCTAAAACCCGTGCCAAGGAGGTGATCCAAGCACTCCTCAAGAAGTTCACCGTCATTGACAATCCAGCCAAGTTTGCACTGTTCGAGCGTACTGAACGTCATGAGCAAGGTGTGACATCTTAAAGGAATTGTTTAATAATAATAAAATAATAATAAAATTTGGACATCAAACACATCTTGTTAATTTGTAAAATTTTGACTTTACCTTCATCTTAGCATTTAAGCCAGTTCATTGAGATCCATCTATTGTGTAACACAGAGTGCATGTTCATCTGAGACAATATGTTGATGACTAAGTAATCCTTTCTCTGCTTGTTGATCACAGTGTACCTGCGGAAGCTCTCTGATGACGAGTGTCCCTTGTACTTGCGTCTGTGTGCTGGTCCCAATGAGAAGGTGCTGAGCTTGGTCCTGAAAGAGAATGAGACTGGAGAGGTCAATGTAAGTACCTGTCTGCTTAGGAAAATCACTGACACCACAGTACACATTGTGGAGTACCACCTCTGCTGATGTTATCACATTGTAATGTTTTTATTATTTAGATTCCTGACAGGTTTTCAAAATACAGCATCCTCATATTGACATGAGTGGAATACCGATTTAGGGAGCATCTTGGTGCTAGCTGAGCATTTTTTTGACATGGGTACTCTGTTATTCATTTGATGTGCCAGCATTTGAATACTGAAAGCACAGTTCAAGGGTTTGTCAGATTTCCAGATTTTTTTATTGTTTTTCACTGAAGGTTATGTTGCTGTAATGTGAGCACATTGTACCTCAAATTTTACAATTTAAAAAGAGAAGCACTGTAAAAGAAACATAGGGACTTAAAAAATATTAAAATATTATTTAATATAAAAAAATATTTGAAACAGCAAATGTGGAGATTACAGATGAGCAATATTCTTTTTTTTGTTGTGATATAAAACCTATCATGATACACAATATATTTCTCTGAGCATTATTTAAGCATATAGTAATATATGGTTAAGCAACAATGACAAAAATCTCATTCTAAATTTGTGTCAAATGAAGTGGTGAGCACAGTATGACCATATGCTACAGAACATCTGCAAAATCACCTTCACACTATAGCCTTTGGCACACCCAAATGCGGTCTCTCCTTTTTGCCAATCATCTGTTTTATGACCCATTTTCCACACATCAAATGAGACTTTTATTAATTCAGTTAATCAAATAGATTCTAACCACTTATTCTCATTTTCTCCTCTTCCAGTGGGATGCATTTTCTATGCCAGAGCTCCAGAATTTCCTTCGAATTCTGAAGCGAGAGGAAGAGGAGCATGTGAAGCAGATTGTGCAGCGCTATGCCCTCGCCCGTGAACGTATTCAGCTGTCCCTGGCTGGCTCCAACCCTGGCTGAGTTCTTAGCTGAACTTGCACTACTGATGAGTGGCACTAGGGGGCATCAGCCTCTGCTACGTCCAAAGATCTATAAGGACTCTGGCATCACTGTGATGACAAGGAGTGAGAGTGAGCGAACGAGTGTGAAAGCGCAAGGTCTCAATCAGATGTGCGTATGTGGGGGAGAGAATGAACTGTGGCTGAGAGCTAGTGATCTGGGAAATGGACGAGTGAAATAGACTTGCAAATGTGTGAGTGAACGAGTGAGAGAGAGAGAGTGTGTCCTGCAGAAAGTCTGTTCTGTCTAGAGAGTGCACAGGGCTGTTATCTGTTAGGATCCATTTTAGGTTTTCATTTGGTTATATTAATTTTCAGGGTTTCCTTCTGGAACCAACTGAACTAAACTGGATATGAAAATCTTAGTTCAGGTTTTAGACATTTTCTACATTCTCTTTGCATACACACATGCACACGTACCTTACTGTAAGTCTTTGTTTCTTTTATATGTTTATAAATGTTTTTTTCTGACTAAAGTAATCTTGTCATATTTTCTTCTATGCACATTCACAATCTGTCTCTGGGGAAAAATGTTTGCACAATAAATTTTGTTTCTCTTTCTGTATTATCAGTGTCTGTCTTTGAATGAAGTATTATATATTGTACAAAATATCCATTTTTGCCAGGCAGAGAAGTTACATAGGCTATGTTTACATAGCAGGAAAAGTGGCCCAAATCTAATGCTTTTTTTTTTCCAGGCAGTTCACACCTTTTAAAAGGGCAGTTCACGCTCCCAAACTCGCACTCATTCATCTCACTCAGTGAAGATTATATGTATATACCACATGTCCGAAAGTATCCAGACTTTTTTGATACACGAAAAGGAAACTAACTTCTCTTTAATTTTCTGTTAAAAGAAAAACATATGGCTGTGAAATGATTAACCTTGACATGCAATAATTATCTTGATAAATTAATAAAACGAAACAAGTAAATAAATAAATCTAAGCAATAATTGGCAAAACCTAAATGCATTACTCACACTGGCATGTAGATTGCACCAATATCATTCATCAAAATCTGCTCTATTATGAATGAAATGAACAGTTTTATATAATTACCTTTTGAACTTGGTCTCAAATACTACATTATCTTACAAAAGGGGCAGGGCCAGACAGCCATGACTCTGCCCAATCATCCACAACCATGCTCTACTCTGAAAATTTATTTATAGCAGGAATATGAACTTATTCAAGCCACCCAAGACAGAAATCCTAAACATACCAGTTCATTATATGTGCAAAACATCATTGTTGCTGACTAATTTGAATCTGATCTGCCCTCTATAAAGAGGAAAACATTGTCTGAGGTCAGAGTTAAATAATATTAAATACAAGTTTGGCATAAAACTAATCTTACTAAACTACTCATTACTAATCTTAACACCTTTAGTTATAGTTTGTTTGAGCAGAAATCTCAGAATTAAATATAGGATCCCAAATAATGCTAAATAAAAGGTCTCCAAAAATCTCAAAATGAAACAAATGCTTGCAGTAGAACATTTGCTCCTTAGCTTTTTATTATATTAAATTTCTGTACAGAACAGCAAAGCAAAATCAGTACCATTACTAAATAGTGACCAGCTGGGTTGTGCAATTTTGCCTTTTGTACAATTTTGCCTTTTTCATAACATTGATAAAATGCTTATCAATCATTATCACAGTAACTTTGCAATCCTTAAATTATTGTCAAATATATTACAAGCAAATTATAAGTAAATCTGTGAAATATTGTTCACTGTTTTCTAATTTTACATTTTGTTTTAAACATCTGAAGTCTGGCATTTTTCCTGTTTTAATGGGTCAGGGTTGCCAGGTCAAGTGTTTCTCAGAACTCCAGCAACAACAGCCAGCTAAAGGAACTTCCACTACTGTTTTCAGTAATTTGCTAATATTACTTAGAAGGTGAAATCAGAGTTTTTTTTAAGAACGCTGATTTTGCCAGTGCAATTAGAATTTTTTTAATGTTTATATATTTATGTAATGCCCTGCCTAAATACTTGCTAAATAACAGATTGGTGTTTAGACTTTGTGTTTAAAATATGAATTCATCTTGGTATGTTCTAAATAAAATGAACATAAAACTTAAAACTAAATCGTCTCTTACTTTATCCCAAAACCTATAGAATACACTTTACTCCACTAAATAGTTGCGAATATAAACCAGCACTTAGTCAAATAAAAGAAACGCTGTTGAACCCAAGAATAAATTGAAGCCTTCACAAACTCACTTATATTTCACAATCATAAATAAGCATTATGCACTTCAGTGATTCACATCTGTGCACTACTGGCAATATTGTGTACTCAGTACACTGACTGATACTGAACACATACACTCTACACATACACTACACACACAGTCCATACAGTACACATATAGTCCACATACTACACATACAGTCCACATTCTACACATGCACTACACACACCACACATACAGTCCACATTTTATGCGTACATTCCATACACTACACATACTACACTACACACATACACACATACACCACACATACTTCACATACACCACATATACTACACATACACCACACATACTATATATACACTACACACACAGTCCTTCTGCTTTCAGGATAAACAAAGCTCATAGAGGCTGTTTTAGCTTTTCTTCCAACATTAAAGTTTAAAACTAGTAGAATCCCTCCCAGCAGAAAGGAGTGGATTAGGGTGTGAGTGCATATGAACTAGTATATATCTAAAAAAAAATGGTCACATTTTCCTCTAAAATATGTTTTCTACTATATCTCAAGCTTTTGTTTGTTTTAAAGCTGATATTGTGATTAGTAATCCATTCAAGTTTGAAGTAAACATTTCTAATATTCTGAGATTCTGAATTTTTGAACAGTAAGACAGAAAGCAGACTATTATTATGGTACAGTATAGTATTAGAGTTTAGATCAGTAGTGTTTTGAATGTGATCAGGTCACTTATATGTGAATAAAACACACTTTCTAAGATCACAATACAATATAACAATGTAGTACTTGAGACCAAGTTCAAAAGGAAGTTGTAAAAACCTGTTAATTCCATTCATAATAGTGCAGATAAAAAACCCCAAAACAAACAAACAAAAAACACAAAACAATCTTTCAGCACAAAGAGACATCATTGTGAATGGTGTTGGCGCCATCTAGAGATCAGAGTGGGTAATGCGCTTACATTTTACTTATAATTAAATCTGATTTTTAGAATAGAAAAGGCCTTTTCCCCATATTCCTTTAATGGCTCCAAAGATACATACTTCTAATTTTGAACACATGGCTTATGTCTCCATCTAAAACATTCACAGTAAAAGGCTGCAGCCTAGAACAAGAAGACAAACTAAACCAACGTCATCATACTGATCAGATTGAAGAGTATAAACCCCCCGATTTTAGTTGTGGAATAATTCACTTAGGAAGACCTAAGCTTTTCATATGACTGTAGTTTCTGACTTAATTTAGAGAAATGTTTAGGAATTGAGTAGTGTTTTCTGCACTACAGGGAAAAATAATAGTTTAAAGCTAATTCTCAAACCAGTTTAGCTTTAGATAATAACTAATAAAATAGCTAATTATTAAAATATTAGTTATTAATTATTAAAATAACTAATAACTAAGTGCCATTGGATTCAGTGTGACATTATTTCTTGCAAATGTATTAAAAAGAAGAAAAAACATTTACATTCACAAGTATCCAGACCCCTTAAATTTAGCTCTGGTAAACTCATCTGAAACACATCAAGAAACACATCTGTTTAAACATGGTTTCACAGCCACCAGTACTGTGTGTAAACTTGGAAGAGGAGCCAGTGAGAACTCAAGAGAACCCAATGCTCATCCTGGCTGAGCTCCAAAGATCCTGTGTGGAGATGGGGAAAAAACTTACAGAAGGCCAGCCATCATTACAGCCCTGCACCAATCTGGGCTTTATGGCAGAGTAGCCAGGCAGAAGCCTCTCCTCAGTAAAAGACAGATGATAGCCCACCTGGACTTTGCAAAAACCACCTAAAGGATACGGAGTCTGTGAGAAACAAGTTTCACAGATCCAATGAAACCAATATTGAACCTTCTTTTAACACATCAACATCATTAAGAACTGTGCACTTGCTGCCATATATATACACCCTTGACAGCTGTAATTATAATGGGATCTTCAGTGTTTTATTCATCATTTTCTCTACGGTTTCAATACCTGAAACATGTTCTCTTACAAAACAGAATACTGAACCTGAAATGGACCAAACACTGGTCATCAGTGTGTCTCTACACACTAAGCAAAAAGGTTTGAATATTGAAAAAAGAAAGTATGAAGTAGTAAGAAGTTTAGAAGTAAGGGTTTTTCACCAAATAATTCATAAGAAAAAGCTTTTTCATCAACCCGAAGAACACTTTAACAAGGCAAATAACCATTTCAGCATCCAAATGGTTCTTTGTGTTGTGAGGGTTCTGTATAATGAGTTTAGGAGTTGTTCTTTGGGGGCTATTTGATTAGAAGACCATCTAACAAATACTGAAAAGTTTATATATTCAAGCCAAACCAATCTATAAAATTAAGATTTTATTAAATTGTTTTCCCAGTAATTACACTCCTAGTTTTAAAAAAAAAAGAATAAACTTTCCTGTAAGCATGGTTATTAAGAAACTTAATGTCACCTGTTTCAGCCCTAATAATACTATATATATATATATGTATGTATAAATATTTGAATCTGATATACTAGTGAAAAATATTTAATCATTGTTAAAAAGCTCATTCATAATCACAATTTCATTCAAAAAAGTAAACATTCATTAAAAGTAAAGTGACATTTCAAGCCTTTTAGTTTTACTGTTGATGAGATTGGCTTATAGCTCATGAAAACCAGAAATCCAGACTCTCAAAATATTGATAATTTATTCAGATTTGAATCGATTACTAATCACAGTATTAACTTAATACAAATGCTTGAAATATATCAATTAATTAATATCAATTAATTTTTTATTACATTTTCAAAAACCTTTTTCATAGTACTAATATTCTTGAGATGCACTAGTAAAAGAAGGTAAAATAATTTCCACAACAAAATTACTGCAGTATGGTTTTCTATATTTTTCTGTTGCAAATACCACAAGAGGGGGTCCAAGAACTGCATTTCATACAAAGACAAATAAATATGTATGGGGTGCAGATTTCTCATGAATTGAAGTACATTGAAGTAAAAGCACACATGGCTTCAGGAGCTCAGTTTAGGCCTCTTTTTCTGGATTGGCCTCTTTTCTTGCAGGCTGTTTTACAGATGTAGCTGACTCAGTATAATACATAATCACATTTCTGTTCATATTTCTGTTCAGCCTAAATGAGTAATAATCTTGCCATCTTAATGAGACTGATTCAAAGGGATCGCAAAACCAGAAAAGCATGCTGGAAATGACCATGTTCCAAATGGATAGTTACATCTCTCAGGCTTGAGGACATTTAATCAATTATGTCTTCTGTATTTAAAGTTGTGTATATGTTCATTCTTTCTCTTAAAATAGCTCAATAATGTTTTGATATGATTTGGTCCTACAAATCATTGATCCAGAGGGGCTGAATACAAATACATGCCACACTTTTCAGATTCAGATACTACACACACAGATTCATTGATTGTCTCCATCAAGACAAAAGCTCATCAATGTAGACAATAAGAATATGACATACCCTGGTTAAATTACATTTATTGCTATTCAAAATTAATCCTCTTCAGAGAACACACTGCTACCCACACAATGATGGCATATTCCAGCAGGATAATGTACCACACTATCAGGCCCAAGTTGTACAGAATTGTTTCTATAATGTTTTCCTGTAGAAATTATTTTATTTTGCAATTTGAATAGCCATGTACGCCTCAGGGTGCTGTGTCTGCAGCTTTGCAGTAACAGAATCTATCTGCTCACATGCAGTGGCTGTGTCTGCGCTTGGAGCGATGTAAATGCAGACGGTGATCACGTGACTGAATTTGCGGGGGACGTAGTAGGGCCAGAGGCTAACTGCTAACAGCTCCAGATCCATACAACATAAGACTGCCTTTATAGTAACATTGCCTAGGTTACACCAGCGACTGTTCACATAAATGATCAGCCCCCCCACCTTTGCTCTTCCCGCAGGCTTTAGTGTCTCTGTCAGCTCTCATGGCAGTGAAGCCCTGCAGATCCATGTTAGCATCAGTGAGCTGGGTTAGCCATGTCTCTGTAAAGATTAACAAGCTGCTTTCTCTGTAAATCTGCTGATTGTTGAGGGCAGACAGCTTGTTGATCTTGTTTGGCAGCGAGTTCACATTCCCCATGATGATGGAGGGAATAGACAGTTTACAGTGCCGTCGGTTGGCAGTTAGCTCAGCCTTTAGCTTAGCGCCAGCCTTGCAGCCCCGGGCTTTATGCTGGCTTGTCCCTTTATTCTCAGGGCCAGCAGGTCCGAATACTGAGAAAACTGACTCCTGGTTGCATTTTTGAAGTTTAAAATGTCCATAGGATATGTAGAAGAATACACTCTGTTATCTATTGTTACTCATTTCATAGGAGCAACCTATATGAAAAAGTATGAAAAGGGGGTTAAAAAGAGCTAAGTTAAGGAGCAACTGGAAAGGCAGCGGTCTTGCACAGTGCCATGAACAAATGATAACTAATGTTTATATTCATTAAGGTAAAAATTAACATGAAATGTAATGCCATTATTTCATGAATAATGCTGTAAATTAATATATATAATATTTATATATAAACTATAAGATACTTTTACACAGATTATTCATGTAAGACTAGCACAGGATGTTAGCTGACTTGATAAGATAATATAAAGTAAATATGAATACATTTTATAATGTTGTAATAATAATAATAATAATAATAATAATAATAATAATATCAATAATAATAACAACAATAATAATAATATATGATATGATATGATATTATATTATATTGACCTGTTATTGTTATAAATTTATTTCTTTATTATGAATCAATAATCATACAAAAATATTTTCATGGTGCACTGTATGATTGTGATTCTGGGAGCAGTGAAACCAAACTGTCAAAGATGTGCATGTAACAAACTGAACTATAAAAATACATAGACTGTCTTTGTGTCATTTTTGGATTTTAGGATTTCAGGATAAAGGGCGCATACAGAATATTAAAACTACACAAAGATTAATTGGACACATCACCAAACTGTACTGGAAACCAGATTTTGAGACCTGGAGATGAAGAATTGTAATNATATTTCAAAGCTACAACCATAACTCCAGTTCCAAAGAGGCCCTTTCCATCCAGCCATAATGACGATCAGTCCATAGCACTGACCTCTGTTATCATGAAGTGCTTTGAGCAGCTGGTCTTGCAGAACATCAAGATCTCCTTCTCTCCCTGTTTCCCTCTTTAAGTTTTCCAACAATCCATGAGCATTCTTCAGAGCTAACGTAACTATGGAGTTCAAGGTCATCTATGCAGGACTTTCTGCAAGAGCGAGACAATGACGGCTTATGGAGAACAAGGGATATAAGCGGTGTCTCCTGTCTCTCATCTCAATGTGGATCAGAGGGTGTAGTAGTTTATTGTGCTTCTCAGAGACATGGCTACACCAGGAAATGCCAGATGACAGCGTGTCCAGCAATGGCTTTCAGACAGTTCAGGTTGACCAGTACTACACCAAGAGCAGTAAGCATAGAGGAGGAGGGCCCATTTTGCTGGTTAATAAATGCTGGTGTCACACTGCTCATATTACCATCAAAGAACTGTTACCTGGATATTGAATAGATTTTGTGGCTCTGTATGTCCCCCCCTCTGGCAACCCAATGTTGCCATGTGATGTCATTCATTCAACTGTAATATGTCTCCAAACTCAACACCTGATTGCCATTATTGCCATATCAGTTGACTTTAACCATAGCACTATGGCCAAGGCATTATCAGGCTTCACTCAGTATGTGGACTGTCCTACCAGAGAGCGAAGAACACTGGACCTGCTGTTTGCTAATATTAAGAATGCATACAGCTGCTCCCCCCTCTGGGCAGGTCTGATCACAACTTAGCATACCTCAGTCTCAGGTACATGCCACTGGTGAAGAGCCAGCTTGTGACCACACAAACAGTGAGGAGATGGTCTGAGGAGTCCTGTGAAGCACTACAGGACTGCTTCGAGACTACAGACTGGCCAGTACTCTGCAAGTCGCATGTAAAGGATGTTGAGAGACTCACAGAATGCATAATGGACTAGATCAGTTTTTGTGTGGACTCTATTTTCCCAACCAAGACTGTCAAATGCTATCCAAACAATAAGCCATGGGTAACAAAGGAAAGGAAAGCTCTCCTTAATGAAAAGAAGAAGGCTTTCAGAGCTTGAGACAGGGAAGAGGTGAGAATAATCCAGAGGGAGTCCTTAGCTCTATCAAAGAGGTTAAGGACAAATATAGGAAGAAGCTGGAATGGAAACTCCAGCCAGACAGCACGCAGGACATTTGAAATGGAATGAGGACCATCATCGGTTTCAGGTCCAGCAACAACAGAGTAGTTGAGGCCAGCATGGACAGAGCTACTGTAGACTCTGTTGTCCCTCATTCTGACTCCTCTGCTGCTGGCCCTAAGAAGTCCACTCCACTCACCCTCCCTTCCCTTCCAAATAGAATGCCCATCTCACACCCCCACTTGTCACCCCTACAATTAATCTCACTGCTGACCAGGTGAGAAGGCATTTGATAAGACTTCAGCATGAGCCTTCAGAGGGTACATGTGATATGGAACACGTTCTACATTGTTCCTGTGCCGAAGTCAAGGACTACCAGCCAGTGTTAATGATGTCCAATTTTCATGAAGACCATGGGTCATCATGGAGCAACCATTTCTTGTCCCCTTCAAGCCCCGACTGAGAGTTGAGGATGCCATTATCTACCTACTCAACTGAGTCTTCCCTTACCTGGGCAAGCCCACCAAAATCATGATGCATTCCCACAGAGGAGGAACTGGTTTGCCTTTGCATCCTTGGATTTCCATGATGTCTGAGCATGTCTGGCTCCATGCTTCCTTGAATGCCAAAGAGGTCAAAAACACTTTCCCCCAAGTGGGTACACCATGACTAGGCAAATCTAGGCAGATCTGTGGCTATGTAAGCTTCCACATACGTAAGTGGCATATTACTATATCTAGGTTTGATTCCACTCATTTTTCTAGCTCTCCACCATGCTGTCCCAGCAGCATTCTAAAGTGATAAATGACAGGGTCTGGATGCTTGTCTTTGGTCACAGAGACAGTCAATCACTTAATACCTAAGTCTAACTCCACCTTCTTATGATAATGCTGACTTTTATAAATAAAGCTTTATAACTTGACAAATGACTTCTGGAGTATGTGCCAATGTGCCAGTTTTGAGGAGAAATGTGATTGAATATGGGCAGTTTAGCCATTGAAATGAATGGGAATGGGTGGAGTAAATTATCATAGTGTAACCAGCCAGCAGAGGCCCTAGACCTGTGGTGGCTTCACTTTTTATCTATATCTATATCTATATCTATATCTATATCTATATCTATATCTAAGACATATTTTGACGCATATTTTATTTTTTTAGTAAATTTGAAAAAAAAAAAAATGCATATGCAAATATATATGCATAAACATATATAATACACTCTAATGCTTGTAAACACCATATCTTATGTTTTATTTTCCCCAATTTGTTCCCCAAGAGTAAATAAATTGTATATATAATGTGCAAAGATCTGTTTATGGTAGAGGATGTGACTTATGTACACTCGTGATATCAATTATACAGCATTTTCAGTAATATACATCCTGTTTGGTTAAAAAAATAAAATATATTATTATATATTATAATATAAATATATAAAATAATTATAACCTGCTTAACCTTGCAACATCATGAGATACACATTATGAAAACAAATACATTAAGAACAACTAAAAATGAAATACTGAATCAAATTCCGATATTAGATTTAATGAAACTATTTAAGTTGATAAGTTTCTAGTATAAGTATTTGCAACATTTTTTGAGGTAAACAGTAAATTTAAGAGAAATCTGTACATTGTAAAAGAATGCTCTGTAAAATGTGACAATTGTCTCTTAAATGAAAGTCCCCATTGATCTTTAGTTTAAACTTTATTTTGAAGTACAAAATTAAAGTACAAACTAGTCTTTTTCCACCCAGTCTATTAGCAGTGTAGATCACGGTGCGACTTTCGAAATAACCACTTTACAGAAAAAGTAACGCTTGATATATTTCACAAACTTCTGGTCTCGGACTCCATAAATGAGTGGACTCAGAAGTCTTGGCAAAATGTTTGTGATCAGATAGTTAAAGAACGTGATTTTAGTTCGATGAGCTGGGAAAAATGGAATGAGCACCATGTCCAACACAGGAGTTATATAAGAGAGCATGCAGAGAAGTAACTGACCACCATGCAGCAGGATGGTATTGCGAGCCTTTTTGACGGAACTTTGGTAATGACCAGAAGAAACTATTTTGGCCGTAAACAGAACTCTGAAGTAAGTGTACAACAGAGTTATCCACACCACAGACAGATAAAGAACCTGTGTAGCAATGGTCTTTTGAACATGGTATTTTGTGTTGTATATAACAAATGGCTGGCAGTAAGTGAGAGAGTTAAAATATGAACTGGGCTGCAGTGCAATCACAATGATAATGTCTATAATTGCTGGAATTACTCCAACAACCCAGATCACACAGATGAGGATGTAGGTCCTCTTGACAGTGCAGATCTGAATGTGATGCAGTGGCTTACATACAGCAATGTACCGTTCTATTGCCATGCCAGCCAAAATCAGGGGGGTGTTCATGTAAGTAGTGGAACCCAATGTTATTAGAACACAACAAAATGAAACATTGACATAAGGCCAAGCGTAGGTCAGAACATACAAAGTGACAGATATGCAAATCATGAGAATGTCATTGATGACAAGGTTAATATATAAGATGTATCTGGAGTCACTGTGAAATACAGAGTTGCAGAAAAAAGTGAACACTAACATTCCATTGATGTAAATAATGAGAAGAGCGAGAGAAACAATAATGATATTTTTGGCAAAGGCTTCCTGATAATTGTCCGGTGTATGGAGTTGGCCTGTTACATTCATTGCTCCAGTTCTCTCTGACAGTGACCTAAAGAAAAATATTCCTTAAGAATGTAATAAAGGTAAAAAAAAAAAAGGCATATATAGTCAAATGCAAAAATGACATTTTCCTGCATGTTTCTGTAAACAAAACCTTGTATGTTTTACTTTTTTCCAATCTGTTAAATTTAGTAAATAAACAGTATTTATGTGTTAACTGTAAAGACTCTACATCTCTGTAAAACATGTGATTTTAAACATCAACTATACATGCCTACTATGCATACAAATGTTCCCTGCTGCTCAAATTTCAATAACAAAATAAATTTGGCTTGGCTTTTTCTGTATCTAAAATGACTGAAAGAAAATAAGAATAAAATAGTGAGAAAGTAGTAAGCAGAATGCTTCATAACCGAAAAATGATAATCATATCTTGAGGCAAACCTCATGCAAAACGCATACCATTAGTATCACCCCCAAATAATCTTCATTTTTGTTTTAACTTTTCATCATATTGTGAATCTGATGGTTGTCCTTCATAATTACTGTTATGTTACCATTTAGGAAATTCAAGGAGTTATTGTGATAATGACAAATACAGCACATGATTACAAACATTGTTTACACCATTTAGTATGCACTGTACAATATATAACTCTACTGGTGCATCTAAAAATATTAAAACATTGAGTTAAAATTACATTTGTGTTCAGAATTTTATTTAAATGGATCATATTTAATAATCATCAAATGTAAAGTGAACTACTTTTGATGAACTACTTTTTGCTTTACAGTTGATCACTATGGCTTACAGCTAATGAAATCCAGAATCTTTCAGAATCAATTTTAGAATATTTAAAATATTTTGTAGACAGCATCAACACAAAGTAATGAACTATATAAAACATAAATAAAAGATATGACAGCTGTCATTTTTAATTAAATTATGAACAAAACAGTTTTGCATGTTTATACCTTTTTAAGAATAGACTTGTTCCAGAGTGGCAGTTCAACACCAGACTGTGTTAAATTCTTTATCTGCTATGAGGAGCTGCTACACAAACTGCTGGATTTGTTTGACTCATCCTGGTTATATAATGTAACACCATCAGGGGAATAGTGAAGTGTCCACAACTGGCTGATGTGTGCACACAGAGTGCTTCATAAAATATCATTCACAGTTGATTTGGTGTGAAATATTCCATTCTAGAGAAATTAACCCAGTCGGAAATGTTCACAAGGTAGGCAGGAAGCAGACATCTGAACAAGGAGGTAAATGGAAGCAGACATCTGAACCTATGAAAGGTCCCTCACAGAAACCTAATGTTTATGGGTACACTGGCTCATGGACGAGACAGTATTTTATTTTTATCTAAAAATGAGATTTTAAAACCATTCAAGGAATCAGATTTGCTGTCAACAACATTCCGTATAAAACCCAGAAGACCTGTAAAGGTTCACGGGTGGGTTTTTGATAGTAAATAAAATGGATGTTTTGGTTCCATTCAACACCACTGTAAAAAATCAGTCAGTAAGTTCCTATAAAAAGAACAATTTCACACCAAACCCCCCACTCTGGTTACATCTCAATCACTGAATTAAACAATATTAAACAGATTTAAACAAATAAAAACAAGTATAGTCTTTACTTGTTAGTTTACTCTTACATTAAACAAGTTTAACATCTGTAAGTATGTTAACTAAATCAACATTGGAACAATAGACTGGCCTATATATTTAAACCCCAATACTAAATCTATATACAGTATTTTTGCCTTAAGCAGCCAAGAAAATTGTTTACTGTTTATTAAAGACTAAATCTATATAGAGTCAGTGGGCAGTGAGAGCATCTACTTGTAAAACTCTATATAATATTAGAATAAACCCAAATAAACATAAAGTCAGTGGTGAGTGAGAATGCGTACCTGCACAACTGTGTATAACTATTAAATAACTGTGCAATATTAAAATAAACCCAGTGAACTCACTTGTTCACAATTACTATACTGTTCCACCACTAGAGTGTAGGAGAGTTTAAGCTGACTGTCTCCACCACACTTTACTTTGCTGTTATAAGTCAGCAGTTCTGGCAATCCTTGACCTATAGCATGGTTGGTATACCTGATTAAATGGTCATTCCATTCCATTATTTTATAGTGCTTTTATATCAGAGATGTTCTGCTGACACCTTAATAAGAGCATTATGAGGGCACATATTCATAAACCTGAGATAGAAAAAGATGGGCAGAATAAAACACAAAGTTTATTTTTTTTCAACTACATGAAAAGTAGGAGCGCTGTGAACTTATGAGTCTGATCTTAGATCATTTCTTTTAAATGCCAGCTCAGGTTAACCATTATATTCATTCTACCCATAAGGCCAATAGATGAATGTTATTCTGCCACAAACTACACTTTTACATTAACCCAGAGAGTATGTCCTGTATTTCTACTGCCATGAATTATGAGAATGGATGTGCAGTAGATTTAGTCATTTGAGGTAGCGTGAACTGACAGTCCAAGACAGGCTGAAAATGCAGGCACTCTGTGATTTATTCATTGCCACATTAAAGATGTTGCAACAAGTAAATTAAACAGAATGGTTTAAAATACAGAACTGACCATGGAAGAGGGGATTGGAGACTTTGAAAAGACACTGAGACTCAGAAATTGAGAAGAAACTTCAATTTGTAAGAGACAGGATTACCTCAGGGCAGCACCTCAGTCCAGTTTTGTAGGTCAATTGTGTGTATAGGGCAGACTGAGGTTTAGGTCTTATATAGACTAGAGTTAGGGTTAGAGTGTGAGTTATTTATGCATTGTACCACTTCTAAACGAAATCTTTTCAAACACAGGCATCTTGGCAAACCACGCCTTTAGAGCAAATGCTGTCTTAGATCATCATATTATAATGTCAAAAAGACTTATTGGTTTGAACCCCTTTGCATAGATATGTTAGTGCATTAGCTTTGCCTTTCTTAAACCAGGCCATTAAGATATTGAATGAGTGAAGTAAAATTAGCTTGTGTGGATCATGAGCCCCCTTGTAGTCAATGTCTCCATTCTTCTTCGCCAAAAATTCACTGCCAAAAATTGCCAGTGTCATTGTTCTGCTTTTCAGAAGTCATCAGTTATGAATTAAGTGGGAGATGACTGCTCCCACATTTATGTCCATAGCATCTATCTCAAATAGAGGGACAGAGGTGAAATACTCCATAAGGTCAAAAAATATTTCTCAGTTGTCTCATTCCATTCCAGTCCTGAATGAGCTCTAAATTTCCTTTTATGGAAATAAAATTGAACTCATCTCCCTTTCTGAAGCAGATGATATTATATGCACTGCAGATGTCCACATTTGAGTAAGCGTTTAACTCCTCACAACTCAATCCTGGTCCTGCAGATTTGACGTTGCTCATTCTAAGATAGTGATCTAAAATGGTGCTGATTTCACTGCAGCCAATAGTTGGAGCAGAGTAATGATGTGTAAAATACAAGGAACATTAAATAGGACCCCTTCCATCTAGACACTGGGGTTTGAAGCCTTGTTTCTGTTCTGTTCTCTACTTAGGCCAGTTTCCTGGCAAGTTAACATTCTATAACATATTCCTTGCAAAATGTGTATATTGAGTTGAATGAATCTGTTTATTATAGGAATTATATTGTGTAAATTATTTGACATTCATTTTATTCATTAATCCCCCCCGAATGTCCTAAAACTGCTTTTCATCAATCAGGTTAAATGCACACAAAAACCCTTTATTTCACATGAACACATGTTCCATGCACAACTAGACTCTTCTCTGAAACTGCACTACAAAATCTTCACATGCTAAATAAAAAAAATGGTGTACAAATACAGTGCCTACATACACACAAATTAACATAAAGTGAAATTTCATTCTGGAGGATTAATAAACAATATATTCCTGACTTTTTGCTACGCAGAATGTTATAATGTTTAATAACTTGCAATGCCTTCACTTCATTCATATAAACACTTATTCATAAAGTGCAAATTATGCAGCAAGCACTTCCTTCTAAAAATGATCTGCTAAACTACTAAATTCAGTTGTCTTTGGGTTGAATGTTTTTTGATTTGAATAGAGTACAAGATAAATACATTCTGACGTGTCTGTACATGTTCTGATCTCGGACTCCATATATGAGAGGACTGAGCAGCCTTGGAATAACACTAGACACAAGATAGGATAAATACATAATAGTGGTTTGATATTTAGGGAACAAGGCTAATAAAAAAAAGGTTACAAATGGAGTGATGTAGGTAAGCATGCAGAGAAGGAGCTGTATGCCGTGGAGTAAAATAGTGTGTCGAGCTTTCCTGGCAGAAGTCTGATCAGTTGTAGCAGCTTTTGCTGCCTGAAGAACCTTGAAGTACGTGAAGACCAGTGTCATCCACACACATGATAAATAAAGAGCCTCTACAATGATCAGTCTCATCAGGTGCTGATTTGAACCATAGACATTCTTGGTGTAGCACATAACCAACTTTGAGAAAAAAATCTGGATTGGTTCGTTCACCAAGACAATGATTATATCAGATAATGCGGGAACAAATGTCATGAACCACATCAGGCCGATGAGGATGTAGGTCCTGTTCACTGAGCAGAGCCGAGAGTGATGCAACGGTTTGCAGATGGCAATGTAGCGCTCCAAGGCCATGCCTGCTAAATTCAATGGAGTATTTTGTGAAGTTATCAAGGAAAAAAAGAGCAGAACACTGCAGATTGCAACATTCAATAAAGGTACAGCGTAAGTCAGAACATGTATAAGAACTGAAAGGAAGAGCATGATTATGTCATTGACGACAAGGTGAATGTACAGAATATATCTTGGGTCAGTATAGAAAACTGGATTTTTGAAAAATGCAAACACAAAAATCCCATTGATGTAAGATATGATGATGCCCAGTCCAACCGCAATAAAATTCTTTACAAAAGCACTCTCAAAAGAATCCCGAGTTAAGTTCATTTTCACTGATACCTTTAGATGAATTGTCTTTTTACCTTGGTTTATCAAACAGGAATATCCATTGTTAGGAGAGCTCCTTTCAAAAAGACATTAAAAATCTATAAATGAGTGCAAAGTCCTTTTATTATCTCAGACACTTTAAACAGTACTACAGAAATGATTTGTTTTGTAGTATCGAAAGAAAAATCTAGCTGAAACCAACTGATGGTATAGTGTTACTTTTATACTCTGCCTTAGCCCTGTTAGTGTGAATTACATTCCCCCTGTGGTAATGCCAAAACTGTTCAAAATAGAAGACAACAGATCTCACCTCAAGAGAATTATTACATTCAAGCGTAATGTAATTGCTGTATGTTTCTGTATACTGGGAGATTTGTATGTTTTTATTTTTATATTTTATATTTATTTAAAAATGTATTTATAAATGTATATTTATTTTTATAAACCTGGAGGTTTACAGTTCATTTTTGTATCAACACAAAATCTACTTGAGTACTCTTTTGCAATGACTTTTTACACTGTAAATTTTCAGAATCCAGGAAAGTCACACTTTATATGGGTTTCAAATAAGAATCATTGTCACAGCAAAGTTCTTATTGGGTACCTTCTCCTAGAGGACATATTTAGTTTATATTTAAAGTGGAGTTAATTTAAAAATAATATCATAATACAGTATAGGAGCAAGTGTTCCTATTCTTTGACCTTACATGGTATCAGACCTCAAGAAAACCACAAGGTTATGTTTGCATTTATAATGCAATTTCCACTATGTTTGGGCATGATACATTATAAGTGCTGTTCAAATACAGTGGGGAAAGGAGTATTTGATACACTGCCAGTTTTGTTTTTTTTGTTTGACCTACAAAGAATGAAGAGGGCTATAATTTTATAGGTTTCTATTATATATATGTGTTGTATATAATTTAATAACACTTCAACTGTGAGAGACAGAATAAAAAAATCCAGAAAATCACCTTTTAAGATTTGTAAATAATTATTTTGGATTTTATTGCATGAAATAATAATTTGATCACCTACCAAACACTAAGAATTCTGGCTCTCACTGTTATGTTTTCTTTAAGAACACCCTCGTATTCTGCCCTCATTACCTGTATTGATGTCTGAACCTGTTCCCTATTTAAATTTCTCCTTTACAACATCAGGAGAATTTGACCTTTTCTGTCTAGACAGGCAACTCAGGTGCTCATTCAGTCTCTCATCATTACAAGATTAGACTGCTGCAACTCCGTTCTAGTTGGCCTTCCTATGCGAATCATCAGGCCCTTGCAACTCATCTTCTTCTTCACCATCCATACTCTTAAAAAAATAGACAATGCAAAAGGTTTGGCATGTGGTCATCCCCAATATGAAGCTGAACCCTCTAAAAAGAACACCAGACTCTGGGGTGCAGCCACGTTTAGGGAAATGATCAAAACAAAACTTTTATAATGCGGTTTTAGCAAATTACAAGGAAAAATCATCACAGGAGTGTAAGTAACAACAACAACAACAACAACAACAACAACAACAATAATAATAATAATAATTATTATTATTATAATTATTATTATTATTATTATTATTATTATTATTATTATTATTATTATAAAACATACTGTATATAGATCCCAAATCATATAGAATTTCAGTAAATAACACTTTGCTGTAACTATTGGGTGTTAAAATGGAATAAATTATATTAACAGACATAGATTTTATTCCCAAGACTGCTTTTAAGAACTGCAGGTTCAGTGCATGTACTGACTGTTCAATCCATATGTGCACATGTTCCACACACCATTAAACAAAACATTTTGTAACACTAATATACAGTGTAGTGCTGCCATTTTTTATAGCCTAAACTTGTCATAATATTGTATAACTGTCAGAAGCTATGCTTTATTAATATAAACACTTAAAGTACAAACTGTGCAGTAAGATTAGTTTTGCCCTTTCAAATCACTCTAAGAATTAATTCCATTTGCTTTTGGTTGAACTTGTGTATTAAATGAAGTACATGTTAAATACATTCTGACATGTTTGTAAAGATTTTGATCTCGGACTCCATATATGAGAGGACTGAGCAGCCTTGGAATAACACTAGACACTAGATATGCTACATATATAAATGTGGTTTTATATTTAGGGAACAAGGCTAATAAAAAATAGTTTATAAATGGAGTGATGTAGATAAGCATGCAGAGAAGGAGCTGTATGCCGTGGAGTAAAATAGTATTCCGGGCTTTTCTAGCAGAGACTTGGTCAGTTGTTGAGGCTCTTGCTGCCTGAAGAACCTTGAAGTAGGTGAAGACCAGTGTCATCCACACACATGATAAATAAAGAGCCTCTACAATGATCAGTCTCATCAGGTGCTGATTTGAACTGAAGACATTTTTAGTGTAGCATACAACCAAGTTTGAGAAAAAAAATGTGATTGGTTCATTCACCAAGACAATGATTATATCAGTTAATGCGGGAACAAATGTCATGAACCACATCAGGCCGATGAGGATGTAGGTCCTGTTCACTGAGCAGAGCTGAGCATGATGCAACGGTTTGCAGATGGCAATGTAGCGCTCCAAGGCCATGCCTGCTAAATTCAGTGGAGTGTTTTGTGAAGTTATTGAGGACAGCAAGAGCAGAACACTGCAGATTGCAACATTCAATAAAGGTACAGCGTAAGTCAGAACATGTATAAGAACTGAAAGGAAGAGCATGATTATGTCATTGACGACAAGGTGAATGTACAGAATATATCTTGGGTCAGTATAGAAAACTGGATTTTTGAAAATTGCAAACACAAAAATCCCATTGATGTAAGATATGATGATGCCCAGTCCAACCGCAATAAAATTCTTTACAAAAGCATCCTCAAAAGAATCCCGAGTTAAGTTCATTTTCACTGATACCTTTAGATGAATTCTCTAATTTTATCAAACAGGAATATCCATTGTTAGGAGAGCTCCTTTCAAAAAGCCATTAAAAATGTATAAATGAGTTTTATCATCTCAGACACTTTAAACAGTACTACAGAAACAATCTTTTATAGTACAGAAAGAATAACCTAGCTGAAACCATCTGGTGGTATACTGCTACTTTTATGCTCTGCCTTACCTCTGTTATTATTCTACATTTCCCCTGTGGTAATGACAAAAACTGCTATAAATAAACATTCAACACACCAGATCTCACCTCAAGAGAATTTTTTATCCATGAAGAAATAGAACTCTTGGCAGGTCAGTGCTTGGCAGGGAATAATTTTCTACTGACATAGAAAATAGGACACTCTTTCACCTCTTTCACTCTTTGTTTTCTGCCTTTAGGATTGCCCTTACACCTTTCTTAGAGACCTTTATTTGTACTATGAAGGGTCTGTTCTAATCTGAGTTATAGAGATAAATTCTAAGGTGGTATTTTTTATTCATTTTTCCAGACCTTCTATGAAGTATTTCCTTGAGTATATGGGGTTTTAGTACCCTGATTCAACAGCTAACTCAATGATGTGACAGTTTAGGGAGGCAAAAGTTCAGACACTCATTAAACATTCATTCATTTTCCGAACCGCTTATTCCTGAATAGGGTCACGGGTGAGCCGGTGCCCAGCCGGCAACTCTGGGCGCTAGTCCATCATAGGGCACACACATGCACACACACACTAAGGGCCACTTTAGAGTCACCAATTCACCTATCATGCATGTCTTTGGGGGAAACCCACGCAAACACGGGGAGAACATGCAAACTCCACACAGAAACTTCCCAGTTCGCCCCACCCGGGGATCGAACCCAGGTCCTTCTTGCTGTGAGGCAACAGCACTATCCACTGCCACCATGCCGACTCATTAAACATATTATTTACTATTTTTTTAATATGTGAAAAGATTTAAACACATCAAATATATAAGATAAATAAATGAATTGTGTGGACTACAGCCACACCACCAGACATCAGTGCCAGCCGTCACTGCCTTGGCATTCCTAGCTATCAGTCCCAAAAAACAAAATGACGAGGCCATCTGAACACACTCAAATGACACTATGAAAAGCCATGCCAAGGAAGTAGTGGATCAGTGATCTTACTCCAAAAGGCTGCCACACTGACCATTTTTTCCTCTCCCTATGTAACCTTAGGTTGCGGGGTCTCTCTCTAACTCTAAAACAGATGGGGCTCCTTCAAGGATACATTGTAATGCCCTCCAGAGTTAATTCCAGCAGCAGATTGAGCCAGTGACATCCAAGCCAGTGTGGACCAGCTTTGTCCATGTGATAATGCTCTTTTTAATTTTACTTTAGACAGTATAACAGCTAAATAAACATTCCCTTTCTGTTCTGAACAAACTGATGGAAAATATGGGCAGAGCCAGCACCCAAACCAGGACTTAAAAAAAATCTAAGAAAAAAGAAAAAAGAAATAAGAGAAACAAAAAAGCTCATGAGCTTCCTTTTTTAATAAATGCCCCCCCTCAATTCCCAAGTCCCCAACCCCACTAGCACTCTCCTTCTATTATATAGGATGCTTCTGACACTAGTCGGTTGAGGATGAGCACGTTTCCTCTGATACATATGAAGTCAACTGCCTCTTTTGGAACTGCCATCATTTTGTATCATTGCTGGGCAGCCAATGTGCTTGGAGGAAAGCACCAGATACAATGCTAAACAGACACCTCTGCCAGTAAACATCAGTTTGATGTGGGGAGAGATTGCCATCTACCAACCCAGTGAGAGCATGGCCAATTTCCCTCTTTCAGACTCCAGCTGTTGATGGCAAGTGACAGGACCCAGCTATGACTGGTAGTGCATTTGACTGCTGAGCCACTCAGAGCCCCAGGAGCTTCTTTATTTATTGCTGGTTTTGTCTCACTGGACATGGAAGTAGCAGCAGGAGGTAATGCAGGATCTCACCAGGGGGCTGAAGGATGTCATGGAAAACCTCAAGGCCATCCAGTGGGCAATACCAGAGATAAGTGGGTGCTCACTTAGTAGAAGGTGAAAGCGTCCTGGCCCTACCAACCTGCCATGAGGCAGTCCCTCCTTTATTACCCAGCTGGCAATTTCAATAAAGAGAGCCCATAAGACAAACCAATGGCCACTGAGCCATACTCCCCTAGCTGCTGTGTCCCCAAGAAGGTGTTGCTCACAGCTATGCACAACAGACTGAATGCACCTCCACTTTTCCTGTCCAAAGACTGCTGGTGGATGGGTAGGATATGGAAGCCATTATGGACAGAGAAAGCATGATGATGCTGACCAGGCTGGCTGCTCTGCCATGGCTAACACTGCTCAAAGACCTTGGAGGTGGCCTGCATCCATGGCAGCACAGAACAAGTACCCATGAACTCTGTAATCCTGGTTAATGTCAAAGAACAATGGGAGCTCAAACTGGACCTTCCCATAGCTCTTCTGGTGAGCTGGGATCACATGGGCTTCACCATGGCATATATGCACTGATGGCATACCCTGAGGCCAGGCGTATGGTGTATTCTCAACGGACATGATACTGACCACAGACACATCCTGCTGCTATTGAAAGTGAGGACCACCTCTCCACTAACTCTCTTTCTGCTCTCCACGAGTGGGTCCTACAGGAGGATTCTTGTGAGAGCAGAAGGAAATGTGCTGGCAGATGTGGGCAGACATTAGAATGATTGAATACTAGTCGCTTGCTCTGCACCAGCATGCATAAGCCTTCATACCTCTTTATATAATTTACTGATTGACAGTTTCCATAGGTCTGTCCAGAGACCTGTCAACCAGACCCTCAAGAGGATACCCAATAATGACAAAGGACTGGTGCCATGCTTGAGTGATGAGCAAGCTGAGTGTCTTGAAAGATGACAGCCTTCGTGTCCTTCGTGTCCAAGGACCAGTTCCCAACAGCACTACATTCTAAACCCTGTAACTTTTGCAATAGGAAAGCAACCATGCCTGAGTTTTGATCCTGAACCTTGTCTTGCATGCAGAGCATGTTAAGATCTCTCTCAGGCACAGTCATGGTCAAATGCTGGTCCATATTTCATAACATAGATAATGTGAGGCCTATGCTACTTGGCAAAAATCTTGAAGAATTGTTTGATTCCTTGCTTGTCTTTGTGGCTCATGATTAAATAGTTGTTGTTATTATTATTATTATTATTATTATTATTATTGTTTTTGTTTTTGTTGTTGTTGTTATCAGGATGTGTCTGCTGCAGCCTGGTGAATTTGCTCCAAAATACAATTACCTTTGCGATAGCCAGCATAAGTGGCTTATTATTATTATAAATTATTTAGCAATTTTAGATGAGTTTTTTTAAGTATGTAAAGTATTAGATATAAAACATATATGTTATTGCAAATATATTAACATAAATATAAATGATCATAATTTCTTATATTTCTATAAATAAAAATTGTGACCCTTTGTCCACTGCAAAATGTTTGCTTTTTGTATTTCAGAATTTGCTTTTTATAACCCTATGTAGTGACCTATTAATAGAAATTTGATATTACACTATCATACATGTTTGGAATTGCTGATTTTCAAAGACACAAAACCAAAGTTTTTGCAGATAAATGCATACATTAATTAAAAGAGATTAACAGAAATGTAGATCACTATAAATATCCCAAGAAATGAAATGAATGTATACAATTTATAGTTCAGCAGTTGAGAACAAGTGTTAAGAACAAAGAAAATGAATGTAAACCAATCATTACAGTATGTCATTTAATGAATTGTTGTTCACAGAACAGACCAAAAAGCCATAATGCGAATATCATATATCATATTTATACACTTTCTAATTATATACTCTCAACTTTTGACATCAGTTCTAATTCCATTCGTTGCATTTTCTTGTCTATATGTATATATATATATATGATTAGTACTGTCTGAGATACAAACTATATTTGTAATATTTACAGATCTACTGGAGTGCATCAATATCATAATTGCATTAATTGTGGTTATTGCTTGACTGACTCAATTTTTTTAATTAATAATCGGCTTAAAAAAATCTTTCTCATGTGTTTGGCAAATGTCTGATCTCGAACACCATAAATAAGGGGGCACAGCAGGCGTGGGATGATGTTTGTTATGAAGTAATTATAAAACCTGATGTCTCTCTGATAAACTGGCAAGAGAGAGACAAGGACTGTGTCCAGCAACGGAGTGGTGTAGGACAACATACAAAGCAACAACTGCACTGCGTGTAACATGATGGTGCTCTGAGCCTTTTTAGCAGAAACCTTGTCAGTGGACATCCTCCGAGCTGTGTGCAGGACCCTCCAGTAGGTGAAAACAACTATTATCCAGACTGTTGACATATAAATTCCCTGTACAGCTTTATTCCTCTCATCATGGTAAGTAGAAACGTACACAAACGATGAGGCACAAACAGATACTGTGTCAAAAACATTCAAAGGGCGAAGGGCAGCGTAAATGATCAGGTTCGACAGTGCAGGGAGAGCTCCGACCACCCATATCAGACAGATGAGGATGTATGTTCTGCGCACTGTACAGATGTGAGGGTGGTGCAGAGGTTTGCAGATGGCAATGTAGCGCTCTACTGCCATGCCAGCTAAGTTCAGTGGTGTGTTTTTTTGAGTTGTAGAGGCTATGATCAACAATATAGAACACAATGCAAAGTTCATACTATGCACTGTATATGTCAATACATACAGTGTCACTGAAATCCAAACCATAAGCATGTCATTCATAACCAAGTGCACATATAAGATATATCTGGGATCTCCATAGAAGACTGAACTCTGATAAAATGTGAAAACAAATGTTCCGTTGATGCAGACGATGGTGAATCCAAAAAAGACAATGATACAGTTTCTGCTGATTATTTCCTCTAATGCCTGCTGAATTACAGAGGAGTTCATTGTATAATTGGCTGAAAGGTCTGGCGAGATTCTATGATTATTATAATGAAATTAAAACAAAAGTTTTCTTCTGTTAGATTCAAATACAACAATAAAAATAACAGTTGATGGCTGTAGAGCTTATCTGAGTGCTTTATATAGTTTAAGTAAGTGTTGTGTGCATGACTGTGGGGATTTGAGGGAGGGCTGTGTATAGGGAGGTCCTAGATGGTAATCATAGATTGTTTTCAGAAGGTAAATCTTTTTCTATAAATAAAGTAATACTTCACATTTGAGAGGTGTTTTTTATTTGTAAAATTATTAATATTTTCACGTATAAAAGTATTGTATTTCACAAACTATTTTGAATCTGGGTTTCTATGAAAGTGACAATATTGCAACAATAAATAAAAATCACTACAGGCCCAACAATCAAATATTGACCTCTAATCTTTGGTCTCTTTTGCCTGCATGTTGCAACTGCTAGTGCCACCACAGTTGTAGCGTCCACATTACCCATTCCAATTGTGGCCCCAAATAAATCTGTTCCACTTCTGGTTCCATCCAACTTGTTAATTCCACGTCTGGTTCCCAAGCTGTCCCCAGCTCACGCCAATGCTTGATTTCTTTGCCCTGCCAGGCCTGTAGGAGAAGACCAGTGGATTTGCAAATGGCCCTGCAGGGTTGCCAGATCTACCATTCTCTGTGATGAGAAATTGAGGACTGAAAGCAACAGTGGATTTCAATCCTTTTATCTATCAATAGCAGAACCAAAATATTCAGAACCAATTTCACAAAATAAAAAATGGATGTACAGCTATGAAAATAAGATATGACAGAATTGTCCATATATATGGCAACTATGCATGAAATGGTTAAAACTGAGAAATAATGAATATGTCTCACTTTTTGATTCATCGGTGTCCTCTAAATAATATCAGTTTCCTGGTATATGATCTGCTTCTTCTACACTCAAAAGTAAAGACAAATCAACTAATGAATTAGTCATTTGTTTAGAAATGCAAAAAGGTCTGTACAGTTGTGTATCTGTGCACAATCTCTTCGCATAATGATACTGAAAACAGGACACATATGGTGTGATGGTGTTGTCATGAATTTCATTTTGGTTTATGAGGTAGGTGCTCTTCTGTTGTCACTCTCCCAACCCTTTGAATGAGATACCTGATCCAGTACTTTCGGAATTTCTCATCTCTGAACCCATAGATCATGGGACTCAGGAAGCGTGGAATGATGTACACAAGAAGGAAGTTGACATAACGGATCTCCAGGCTGTACTTTGGGAACAGCTGGATGAGTGGCGCTTGCATGGAAGGCACCACAAAGGCCAGCATGCAGAGCATCAGCTGCACACCATGAAGCAACACTGTGTTTCTGGCTTTCTTCACTGAGACCAGGTCTGTGGAGGCTGCCTTGGCTGCCAGCATGATCTTGCAGTAGGTGTAGATCAGCGCCAGGAAGATGAAGGAGAAGTAGACACTGTCAAAGGCACAGTTTTTGTAGTAGATAGAGCGGTCCTGAAAGAGCAGTGAGTGGTCACAGAAAATGGAATTCTGGAAGAAGGAAGGAGGTTCTTTGGCCAGGGTTATAAAGAGGTCTGTAAAGGGAGGTACAGCACTCAGAACCAGGATGACCCCCACAAGCCATATGGTGCGCTGGATGGTGCACATGTGGGCATAGTGGAGGGGGAAGCAGATGGAGATGTAGCGCTCAATGGCCATACCGGCGAGGATGAGGGGGGTTGAGCGTGTCGTCAGCACGGCTGTCATGATGAGCAGGCAGCAAGCTGATGCCAAGATCTTGGAGAAGGCATAGCTGACCTAAATTAGGAAAAACACAGACCCTTTCAGACAATTATTTACAGTTATATATCGGAATGTTATTGTAATTAATGGACAGTTTATTCCAGTGCAGTTGCAGGTCATGCTCCAGTATTCCAGTAATGTGATCCAAATCTTTGGCAGACTCAGACTTTTTGTGAAATTTCAAAGTATCCTCTTACAGGAAACTGGTAACGGATTTGTACTGTTGGATCATCACATTGCTGAGTGATGTTTAGGCTTATTTCCAGTTCTATATCATGATTCAGTTTTACAGCATACTGCAGAAAACAACCTTTTTATATTGACATCCACTGAAGGTTAAGAAGGTTAAGAATTGCTTCTCTATTTTTGGAAGTTTTTGCCTGACATTAGTATTACTGTCATATTACAGTTATACTGTTGGTCAAATAAAAACATATTATATCAAACAGGTTTCCTTATATTTGAAGGGATTTATTGAAATCTTTTTGTTGATATTGTCTGATTATATTTTTTTACTCAGAATTAATATTTGATATAATAATAATAATAATAATAATAATAATATTAATAATAATAATAATAATAATTTGAGATTCTATAGTTCTGGTTTTCATGAGCTATAAACCCTACTGACTAACAGTAAAGAAAGAAAAGATTTAAAATATTTAATTACATGTAAACAAACAAACAAACAAACAAATAAATAAATATTCAAAATGACAGTTTAACTATGCAATTTATAAACGTTAATAACCTTTTTCACAGTTTTTTAGATGCACTAGCAGAACACAACTTTGCTTATTATTAACTAAGACATGTAGTAAAAGCTGTAAAGGCATTTCTACACAAAAATTCACAAACATAAGGATCTTTTGTAATACTATATTACTACTTTAATACTATATGACATTATAGTAAACAAGGCCTTGAGAGAACACAATTACATTTTCACTTTGTTTTTTAAATATGAATCTTAAGAACAAGTTTTTCCATCTTGTCTAATTCATATGCAAATGTTTGGACACCCTGTTCAAATGACCCATGCTTGTTTGATGTTCTGAGTATATTAAGTGAAAGAATCCTCTATAAGAAACAAAATTAAATATGTAATTCTTATGACATTTTAAACACAATTTGTAATTATTTACTAAATTGTAAATTTAACAGATAACTTGTCAGATTTTGAACATTTCACATTTAACGTTTCATTGTTGTTTCATCTGTTAAATTCAGTAATTAAACAGTAAGTGTGTATCAAAATGTAAAAGTGTGTTTCTAGCAGACAATGTGACTGAATGTCAACAGTTCTTTGAAATGGGGTGCAAAAAACTCTATTCGCAATATTCTGAACAAACAAATACCTATTTTCTCTCCCTCCATATCTTAATCATGACAACAAAACACACAAACAAAAAAACAAAACACTGCTATGAACAGCACTATGGTCAGTCTTCTAGTGTTTGTTCAGGGCACTTACCACGTAAAGACCAGTGACCAGTGTCAGCTGGACTGCATCGTTAATTACCATGTAAATAAACATGATGTATCGTGGATCCTCATAGAAGAACCTGTGTTTGAAAAAGGTGGACACCATACTGCCATTAAAAATGCTTAGTGCCAGCCACACAAGCATGGCCATTACGTTTTTGGTAAGTGCAGCGCTGAAGCTGTCTCGTGGTGCCCCATTCTGAGGAGGCAGGGTGATGTTTTCATATGCAGAATCAGCAGAGATATTCATGGTCTGAAAGTGAAACCATGAAAAGTGTATATTTAAATTTTAAGCATACATTTATGACAAATCACTGATTTGATAAATTGAGTTATTTCTATGATTGCAATAAATTGTAACTGTCTAAAACCTCACAAATATCACTTTACAGGAGAAAAAATATTCTAATGTTACAATATAAATACTGTTACAATACAATTTTATTCATTCAGTAAATAAAACAATTGTGACTAAAAGGTACAAAAAAGATAAAAAAATGTTGCTGTAAAGGATTTTCCTACTTATTTAAAGTTCAATAAAACATGTAATCTGAACAAGCGTGCCCAAACTTTTGCCAAAGACCGAATATATGTACACAACCTTCAGCATATCTACATGTTGAGTATCTGAGTGAAAATATTCAGCAAATAAACAGTAACTATTTAAAAAAAATTCACCAACTTGTCTAATTTAACCAGACGTGCTCCAGTTTTTGCATACACGTAGAAGTTCATTACAAAACCTGTTAATTATCCATACTTTGTAACTTCTATAATAAAGGCAAAATGAGTCATAGTTTTAAAGTAATTCAACAAATTCAATCAAATGGTATAAACGGCACAAAAGACTCAAGTGAGAACATAAAGAATAAACATTTTATGAGATATATTATTTGTATAAAACTACAGCATAATGATTTATACATTCTTTCGAAAAAATGCTTTAAGTGAAGAAAAGTGTATTTGTGCACAGGTTGGCCTTGAGAGAGACTCTTACCTTTCCAGTTTCTTTGACCTGACCCGACATCACAGACTCACACTGACTCTTATATACTGTGAGAGTCTCAATGATTAAAGATGGGCTATTGGTTATCAGACTACAAGGGGAAGGGTTGTTTTTTTCATGTTCTCAGTCTAACAAATGAGAAGCACAGGGATTTCCACCAATTTTATCATTTTATGTGAATATCCTTATGACAGTAATGTATCATGTATTTAAAAAAAAAATAATGAACTAATTAAAAAGATATATTACATGTAATGAAAAAGTGGTCTGGGCCATAGTTTGTACAGTGAAACGGGATGACAAAACAGTTGTATAAAGGACCGGAAATATTAGTAGGTGTCATGCAAAAAGCCTTGTATCTCCATTTGTCATTTTTCAATTTTTGATATAATCTGAACCTGACAGTTGTTCTTTATATTTATCAGGATGACACTGAACAGGAGAGGAGGTGGACATATTCGCAGGGTTTAACACTAGGATACAGAGCCGAAGCACATACTGACACAGAAACACACAAAAACCAACAAAAACCGGCTGCGACAAAGGAACTTATATATAAAATATGGACATGACTAGAAACAGCTGGGGCTGGTTAACAAACAGGAAAGGCTACAAAGCATGTGGCAAGCCAAAACAAAAAAAATGGTGATGAGAAGACAGACATGGGAGTTAAACATGACAGATATGTCACAATATTGTATCAAAAATTACACAATATTGATGAATCATGATGAATCATTAAAACATGAGACAGGAGGCTGGAATGAACCAATAGAAATACTCCAAAATGACTAGGAATAAAATCTCTTACATTGACTTCCACTGAAAGTTGATGAAAGGGTAATGGGATGATGAGAAGATGTGGGTGGAGTGGAGTGCTCGGATGTTATGTTGTATAGTATATTTGTATAGTATATGCACGTTATATGGTATATTTGAATTAGTAAGAAAAGGGAGAGAAGATGAAGATCTTTAACCACCATTATTTATTATTATTTAGCAGATGATATAAACTAACTAAAACATTTATTTATTCTAATATAAACAGAATATATCATTTTCAATCATAAACCATCATCTCTTGTTCTGACTAAAAAAAACAACAACATTTTTAAGTCTTTATATTTACATCTCAGATTCTTGAGTGGGTCTAAAGAAGGCTGGACTTGAAATGTGACCAGTTCACAGTGGGCAGTGTACTGGAGCGCTACCCTGTCAGAGCTCACGGAATGTGAATGTGGGAAGGAGAGGGAGGCTAAGAGTAGTTCTGGAACATTGTGAGCTTACCTGTCTTTGTCAGTCACATGTGTTCACGGTGTGTAATATCACTATAGTGCCATCTTTGTGGTAACCTATCAGTGACCTGTGCAGTGAAAGTAGGAGAATCTGATTTATCTTTGGTAACATTTAAAGCAGTAAAACTGGAAAAACTGAAGCAAAATGAGGAGACATGATACCAAAGCGAACTCATTAAGGATGCCAGAGATTAATCTTTGAATAAAGTATCATTAAATAACAGCAATCAGCAGCTATCGATGCTGCCTCAAACCTCATACAGGGGTATTAACAACTGTACTGTTTACAGCACGTGGGTACCTGTGAAATGATACGGTGGCTGTAATCAGACAAACTTGTGCTCTATCAGCCTTCACATTAAACTATCCTCCTATTGAACAAGATAATACAAATATATTACAAAACCAATACCAGATATAAATCTCTTAAGTCACGTATAATAGAATAACTCTCACTACCTGACAGCAAAGGAAAAATCGCATCTACATCACGTGCCGATGACGGATTGAGACGTTTTAGATGAGTTGAGACAAATAAGTAGAAAACATTTACTTTAGTGTTTGGAGATAATATTATCTAGCTTGCTAGTTTTGTTGTTTTGTAAACTATGATTGAAAATGACTTCTAGGTCTCCACACTGGAAGCCTGAGGTGGAGCAAGTTGGGAGATAAATCATAATGAACATAATGAATCTCTGACTTTGTACAGCCCAAATGCAGTTTGTTAAATCAGTCACACTGCTGGGGGACGTCCAGAAGGTCCAACTCTGGCTGCGGATTAGCTTCGCTTTTGCAAAAGAGTTACAGCTTTATTTCTATTCTAGATTTTTAAGCCCAATGAAAATAGATGAAGTATATTTAGATATCTCTGGGGTTTCTGTTGGTAGCATTGATTTCCATTGGTCTTTTGTCATTATCAGAACTTGATTCATAAACAGTAGCTCTGATCAAATTCACTGCTTTGAACAGCTAAACATAAGTAATTTATTTGATTTAATTTAACTTATGTCAGTGTTTAAGAATGTTAGCAACAGGGGCAGAAATCTTTTTCAGATACTAAATTTAAAATAAGTAAGTAAGTAAATAAATAAATAAACATGAAGAAAATTCTTTAATTGAATAAATTATAACTTTCTAAGTATATTAGTGAACGATTTAAAAACAGTAGTGCAAATTCATGTAGCTGGTGGTTGTTGCCAAGAAAAACTAGACCTGGCAACCCTGTCAGTCATTTACTGTAGTAAGGAAGATAAGGGTTGCCAGGTTACTTTCATGAATTTACCTTGACTGTCAAAATGCTTTAATTACAGTACAAAAATGAAAATAAAATTTTGGAGAAGTGTTTCCGATGTGGTGTAAATAACTAATGAGAATTTGGAAAGGAGAAGCCCTGACAGAAGTTAAGCATTGTATTAATATTATGTCAAATTTTAATTAGAAAAAACAAAAATGTAAATAATTATTCTTTTTATAACTTGCATAACACAGCTGGTACACAATATACCAATCAAGCATAATATTGGGAACACCAGTGTTGTCAATGTGTTGGTCCCCCTTTCGCTGCTGTAACAGCTCTGACTCGTTGATGTATGGACTGATATGTCTTTTGATATGTCTTTTGATATGTCTTTTGGATTGGAACACACAGGCTAGACTTCACTCCTTACATGCATCAATGAAAACGACCCAGTCACTGGTTTACCACTGTATCTTCCTAGGACCATTTTAAATAAATACTGACCATTTTTGTATTGCCATGTGAGTGACTACCTAGAACACCAAATAATTGTAAACATCTGACACCACCTAATATTTCCTTCTGAGATGCTGCTCTGACAGTGATGTCATCACTTGCCACTGCTTAAAGCAGTGTTCTGATTGAACAATGCAAGTAAGGATTTTATATGTAAGTATATTGTGTATGGGTGTGTGCTCTGTTTCATTTTTTTCCAGAAATGCCTAAAAGTATAACGTCTTGGTATATCCATTCAAATCGGAATAAAACACAATTAAATTGTGTTTTAAATTGAATTAATTTAAATTAATTTAATTGTATTTTTAATTAAATTAAACACCATAAAAAGGGACTGTAGTAGATTCTACTGTATTTGTGGAAAAAAACATTAGCTTTTATTGAACATGGTCAATATACACTAATCAGCCATAATAATAGTACCGTGAAACAGTACCATCAGTGCTTGTCATAGATGCATTGAAGCAGAAAAAAGGGGTCAAGCATAAGAATGTCAGCAAGTTTGAAAGGGTCAAATTTTAGTGCAGTGGTCAGTGCACACACAAAATCATGGTTCTTCAAGGGTTTTTCTTTAGTACAGATTATGTTTCTGTATAAGATTTCTGTTTCTGCATTGTTAAAAAATTCTTAAGTCATTTTCTTCAAGAACCCTTGAAGAACCATCACTTTTAAAAGTGTTGCTCCCAAACATGCATCATCTACCTGTAAACATGTGCCAGGGTCATGGATGCCAAAAGCTCATTCATTTTATTGCAAGTCCCCCCTTACAAGTTACAAAACTTAAAGGATCTGCTTGGTTCCAGATAATCCAGGACACCTCTAGGTTCTAAATCATGTTTTTTGTTGATAAAGGCCTTGTTTCACAACATAAACATAAAGGAAACATCTGTTTAATTTTCTTCCTCTTGGTTTTCTACTCTTGTTTTGACATTATTTCGGCTAAATGCAAAATACCTCTTCAGATACTTGCGGAACTTTTGGTCACGAACTCCATAAACAATTGGACTCAGAAAGCGTGGCAGGATGTAGACGATGAGATAGTTAGCGTATCGTATTTCCAAAGTGTGTCCAGGGAAGAGGGTGTTCAGCAAGATCTCAATGCTGGGATAAATGTAGGACAGCATGCACATTAGAAGTTGAATTCCATGAAGTAGGATGGTGTTCCTTGCACGTTGCACTGATGTTTTATCATTAGACATGGCACGGGCTGCCAACAGCACCCTCAGGTAGGTGTAGACAAGTGTGAGAAAGACTAAAGAGAAGTATAAGGCATCAAAGGCCTGTCGTTTATAAAGGAGTATGGGGTCTTTGAAAACATTCTGGCGCAAGCAAAACACAGAAGTGTAGAAGAAGCTGAGAGGTTCTGTAGCCAGGGTCACGAAGAGGTCAGTGATGTCAGGGACAACAGAAATGAGCCAGATGAGGCTGATGAGGATGTAGGTGCGGCGGACAGTGCAGATTTGAGAGTGGCGTAGAGGGTCGCAAACAGCGATGTAGCGTTCGATGGCCATTCCAGCCAGGTTCACGGGTGTGTTACGGGTAGTAAAGACGGCTACAAGGATGAAGCCAGCACAGATGGACACACTGATGGTGTAATAGATGTAGCTCACTACAAACAGGGCAACAGTGACGGTCAGCTGCACTGCATCATTGATGACCATGTGGATAAAGAGGATATAACGTGGATCCTCATAAAAGGTCTGGTTGCTGAAGAAAGTAGCCACCACATTACCATTGATGTAGGTCAGACTCAACCATACCAGTACCAGAATGAGGTTCTTTACAAATGCTGTAGCAAACGTGTCTCTTAGCAGAAGCTGTGATGCTCCTGTGGAGTTCATAGCTCAGGACTTATGGCCTAGAACATAATAACAATAAATGAGTTAATGCTATAATGTGAAACCATAGACTCAGCCTAGACACCAATCAGCCATAACATTAAAAACCACCTACCTGTTACTGAGTTGGTTCCAACAGATCTAACCAGTTGAGGCATGGACTCCACAAAAGCTCTGAAATTGTTTTGTGGTATCTAGCAAAAGAATAGAATAGAATTGAATAGATATACTTTATTGATCCTGAAAGAAGATTTAGCTTACCACAAATAGGGAAATGGTTAAGGTCAGCTGAAAGAATTTGTATAACCTTAGCAGTATATCCTTTAAATTTTGAGGTGGGACCTCCATGAGCTTCAGTAAACCTTGAGTGCCCTAGGCCCTGTCAGTGATTCACTGACATTTTTTCTTGGAACACTTTTGGTAGGTACTGACCACTACATAGACCTAACTGATGTTTTCGGAAATGTTCTGATTCAGTCGCCTACAACACCACAGTTTGACAAGTACCAAAGTGTCTACATTTTTCCTGCTTAAGCACATCAACTGCAAGAACTGACTGTACACTTGCTGCCTAATATATCCAATCTTGAAAGGCTGCATTAGAATCAGATAATCAAAACGTTCCCTCAGTGGTTTTAATATAATGGCTGCTCAATCCAAAAGCTATAGTGCAAGCTTTAGATTTGAGTATATTTGCTATGATGGTTGTATTGCTATGTATTAAATTAGCAGTCCTATATATCTGTCAACTGATTTACAAAACTTGATATTTAACTGCTATGTTAAATGAAATGTATTTGAGAAAAAGAAAAGAAAACAAAAGAAAACAAAAGAAAACAAAACATCAATCTGTTGCAATTGGCACAATGACCCATGTTCTGAAACATGTACACTTATAAATATAAAAAAGTGAAATTTCACTAGATTTGTGAATTTCAGAAAACACACACACACACACACACACACACACACACACACACACACACACATGCACGCATGCAGGCACGCACACCCACACAGAATATATATATATATATATATAAATGTTACATATGTAACATATGTAGATTAATCATAATGTTCAATATCTTTAGGATATCTTTAGATAAACATATTTAGATATAGGTAATAAATGAATTATGTTGTGCTGAGACAGTTATAAAACATTATCATGCTCTTAACAAACCTTCATAAGTCATAACATGTAGACCCTTATAAGATTTTTCACACTAACACATTTTTTTTCAATTGCACTATAAAAACACAAAGTATATCTTTTATGGCATTGAATGACTATTTGTAGCTTCTTTATATTTACAGGTGAAAGTAAAGGAAATCATCATCAAAAACATCAAAGATTTATCTGTTAGTTTGCATCCATTTACCAACAGTGTGCTGCTTCAGTCTTCTGCAGAACCTTTCTCTCATAATGAACATGGTAAACAAAATTAAATGAATTACATTGTTAGCAAAATAAGTAGTAAGCTCTGTATTAACTGATTAAAAAGAAGAAATGCACTGATTAAAATGCTTTATAAATGCTAAAATTCTATATAAAATCTAATATATTAATATGCCATAAAATTACTATTCAATAACTGGAAATTCAAAAAATCCCATTATAAAAAAAACTTTAGTCATGCTACTGTTAGTCAGTATTGAAATGTTTAAGGTACAGTTGCAATGCTCACCTCATCCCTGTTGCCTGATATCAGTACTGGAGAGCAAACACTGGCTTTTATAAGTATTTTAGTGACATCATAGATGTCAGAGATGGTAATGAGCAATGTTTATGTCATGTGTGTTAAAATATGTAATTTCTTGATCCCTTGCTTTTTGATTATTTCTTACATTTATAGACAAAAACGATTTTCCTTTTACTATTGCTAGTATGTAAAACTGTTAAAAACAATATTCATCTTATTGCTGACTTTATTTTCAGTTCTTTGACATTTTAAATCTTTTCTGTGATCATGCCAGTGAAAGATGATGGACTTTACACTATATATTTTCTAAAATATAAATGAGACAAAAAACATTACCTGTTAAAGACATTTTAAGGAACACAAATTAGGGGCTTATTAATGTTCTGTTCTTTGCTCAGTAAAACCTGTATTAGTCATTTATAAATGACTTATTCAATATGCATTAAGCTTAATTAAGTGTGATCTGTCAGTGTGTATTACGTTATTGGTGTTCTTATAATTTGTTATGCTAATAAATCTTCTAAACTAATATAAGGTTGCCCTATAAGAGTTGGCACTATAACAGCTCTGACCTGTTGAGGCATGAGCCTCTAAAGGTGTCTTGTGGTATCTGCTACAAAGACTAATGTTAGCAGCAGATTCTGTAAGTTGTGAGGTGGGACCTCTGCCTGAACTTCAGTGAGCCATGGATGCCCATGACCATATTAAACATAGTTCACCTGTTGTTTTTCCTTGGTGCACTTTTGGTATGTACTGACCACTGCCTAACAGGAATACCCCCACAAAACCTGTCAGAGTGTCACAGATTCTTATACTTTTATACTTATACTTTTCTATACTTTTTTTTACTTTTTTCTACTTTTTTTTCTACTTCAAGAACTGGCTGTTGAATGCCTTACTTGTATTTTTTCAAACACCTTTTGGTGGCCATTGGTAGTTCTTGGGTTGTTCCAGACCAACTGAACCAATTTCCTCTCAGCTAAGGATGATAGTTTAGGTCTTCTAGACTTTTCAAAGTGATTACATCTCTCAATAGCTTGTATATACATTTGCAACAATTTGTCTTTTAACTGATATTTTTGAATTTTGTATTATTAAGAAATGGCTTCATGCCTGATTATAATCGTCCTTCTCAGATCTGTCCTGCGCTCCTTGGACTTTTCCATTGTACTGTGCCTAGGTCAAAGAAATAAATATTTTTTTATTTGGACACTGAAAAGCTACAAGCTGCAGTCATTGTAGTGGATTTTGATGTGTACATTTTGATGTGTATTCTTTTCAACCCATTTTCCTCTGGTCAGCACTGAATTAACAAAAATATAAAATTCTCCATCCCAAAAAAAGAACCAAAAGCAAAATTCAAACAGTGATTCTTTTGATTTTATTCTTTTGTATTCAGAAGTTTTTTTTAATTATTATTATTTTTATCTGATTCTTCCCCCCAATTTTTGGAAGTGCTAATTCCCCAAACCTACTAGCACTCTCCTCTCCCTTTGACACATGTGAAATCAATCATCTCTTCTTTTCGACCTGCTGCCATTTTGTATCATTGCTGGGCAGCCAGCTCCAATACAATGCCTGACAGATGCCTCTGCTGACCAGCATCACACTGAGTGTAATGTGGGGAGAGAGCATCATCTGAGAGCACCCACCCAGAGAGGGCATGGCCAATTTTGCTCTCTTTTCTCTTTTTGCCCAATTCTGCACACTTTTCACACAGATTTGACTGTAAACTTAACCATTATCCTGTTCAATCTTTATACTCTTTTAAAAATCTCTTTCATGCCTCCCCTTGTGCAGTATCCCCATCCACCCCTATCACATTCAATCCTACATCATCATATATATCCTTTTATATATATCCATCCTGCCCTACTATTATCATCACTCGCCTTGCATATCATCCATCCCTCATCCTGCCCCCTTTTCTCATCATTCCTCTCTCCCTCATCATCTCTTCTCTGTCCGCACCTTCCACCACCTGCTTGGCACTTGAAATACACCCCTTACCTGGGGGCTTTCCTTGGGATCAAAAGTCCATGGCTGAAGCTGTGCTTTACTCACAATGCTTTTGCGGCTCTTAATCACCACTTCTCTCGTGGCCCACCACCTGGATCATTATTTTTAACTCTTGCAGGATTGCCCCTCGGCTTTTCAGGATTCTTCATCCTTCTCTATTACCTGTTCAGGGTGTTTCTTTAGCCAGCTCTCACTAACTCTAACTAAAATATTGACATCATCATGTGGCACTGTTTAAAGCTCTTATGTTATTACTACTGTGTGTGTGTGTGTGGGGGGGGGGGATTGATTTTTTACATTAATGTATTGTGGAAGCATATGCTGACATAGGTTATTATATCCATTTTTGTGTCTTTTTTTTGTATTTGTTAATCACCTGCAAAATGTTTTAAGCAAAATCAGAATAAAAACAGAATACCATACTTAACATTATGGTACTGGTTGATATGAATATTACCTAAACATGCTGGTTGATTTCTGCATGATTTTATGCACTGAACAGCTGTCAGTATTAACACACACAACTGACTGATAATTCTATGAAAGTCTAGGTGTACAGGATTTCCTAATAAATTGTTTGTTGAATGTATATCGCAAAAAATAATAAACTATATAGAAGTATAACAATAACCATAACATTTTAAATTAATGGTAAGACTAAGGATCATCTGTGTGATGGTTAACACAAGCTATAGATTAAAAGAAAAAAATAGACAACTTAAATACCTAAAATCAATTATTTATTTCAAATAAGCAGTTCATAAAATTAGAATGTGGCCTTAAAGCAGCATTGCGTAGCTTTTTGACTGTGAAATAACAGCTTCAATATCATGTTGATGCTCCACTGACCTGTAATAAGTAGAACATGCCACTTCTGTATATCTTAGCTTGTAAAATATGTATGAAATGTGTTTCCTGACACCTCCAGAATGTAAGGGGAGACCAGGAGCAAGAAATATCAGTTCCCTTAAAATGGTTTGTTTCATGTTTCATGCCAAATTTTAACACAACATAAGCATAACCTAAGGGTTTGTTTCATTTTTGTCCTCTTGGTTTTCTACTCTTGCCTTGACCTTACACTGATTAATTAGAAAAAATCTCTTCAGATACTTGCGGAACTTTTGGTCTCGGATTCCATAAATGATTGGACTCAGAAAGCGTGGCACAATGAAGCTGATGAGATAGTTGATGTATCGTATTTCCCGGATGTTTCCAGGGAAGATGATGTTTAACAGGGCCTCAATAATGGAATAAACATAGGAGAGCATACACATGAGGAGCTGAACTCCGTGAAGCAGGATAGTGTTTCTGGCTCGCTGGATTGATACTTTATCAGTGGACATAGCACGGGCTGCCAACAGCACCCGCAGGTAGGTGTAGACCAGTGTGAGAAAGACTAAAGAGAAGCAGAAGGCATCAAATGCCTGTCTTTTGTAAAGAAGCACAGGGTCTTTGAAGATGTTCTCACGCATGCAAAACACAGAAGTGTAGAAGAAGCTGAGAGGTTCTGTGGCCAGGGTCACAAAGAGGTCAGTGATGTCAGGGACGACAGAAAAAATCCAGATGAGGCCAATAAACATGTAGGTGCGGCGGACAGTGCAGATTTGGGAATGGCGTAGAGGGTGGCAAACAGCAATGTAGCGTTCAATGGCCATGCCAGCCAGGTTCACGGGTGTGTTATATGTGGTGAAGACGGCTACAATGATGAAACAAGTGCAGATAGACACACTGATGGTGTAGCAGATGTAGTTCACTACAGTCAGGCTGACAGTTACAGTCAGCAGCACTGCATCATTGATGACCATGTGGATAAAGAGGATATAGCGAGGATTCTGGTAAAAGGTCTGGTGGTTGAAGAAAGTAGCCACCATACTACCATTGATGTAGGTCAGACTAAGCCACACCATAACCAGAATGAAGATCTTGACAAATGTTGTGGCAGTGATGTCTTGTAGCAGAACCTGTGATATCCCAGTTGAGTTCATACCGCAGGACTTATGGCCTAGAACAGAATAATGTTAAGTGAGTTAAAAATCTAATGTCAAATCTTAAAACATCAGATTCAGAACATATTTCACATGATGCGATGCAACAGTCCTCAGTTTCTGTTGTTTAGAGCTTTCTAGACTTCTGGCTTCATAACCTCTAAACTCCGTGACTAACTGCTAAGTTGAATGAAATATTCTCAGTGAAGAAATCTTCAGACTGCATTCACAACACAACGAAGTCAATACAAAAAGGGAAAAAATTAATAAATAAAAAATGTACATTCTCTTTACATAGCCAATTCTGTATGTTGTACAAAATAAATAAATAAATAAATAAATAAATAAGAGTTGAGGAGAGAATCTTGTAATCTACATGTCAAGATTTGTTGTAATTACAGGAAAACCAAACTGATTAATCATAGAATTATACAATGTTCTGAAAACATTATAAAGCAATATTGAAACACTAAACTTATATATCTGTAAGAGTTAAAACATAATTTCACAAGATTCATAAGATTAAGACTTAACAGACAGTATAGATTGACATTATTTCTCCACATGAATGATATAAATTTCAATGTACCTTTGGAAACCAATACATATCACATTCACCACCATATGACTATTCATCTGCAGTCTCATCTTTCATTCCATTATTATTCAATAAACATTGTACATATAACATCAGTTAATTTCATAAGACTGCTTTCAGTCAGGTCTCTCTCTCTCTCTCTCTCACACACACACACACACACACACACACACACACACACACACACACACACACACACACACACACACACACACACATATAGCACATAACAATTTAATAATAATAACATTTTTATAAATCCTCATGATTTGTTTTGCATTGTTTTTGTTTCAGCAGTGTAGATAAACATAAAGTACAAAACAAGAGAACAAATATGAAATCTGTTTTTCAAAAAAGTAGGTCATATATGTTTCTTAAAAATGTGCTTAAAAATATTATATTTAACAATTTAACAATTATGTAATCCAGTGATAATAGGTGAAGGTTCAGGGATTTTTCTTTTACTCAGTTTTGGCAGGTTCAGGCCAGAGTACATACCTGTTGGCTGGTATGAGTCCTGTTCAGTAAACACTGGCTTAAGTATGTTAACTAAAGCTAGTTGTTTTTAGTGACATCATCAGATGTTTACTTCCTTTACTATTCTTTACTATTCGTTACTATTCTTTACTATTCAGCCTGAACTGAAATTTATTTAAAAAGTATTTGTCTTTTAATACTGATAATACATGAATTGCAAGAGACAAATACAGAAAATACAAAAATGTAAAAAAAAAAAAAAAAAAAAAAAAAGAATATTGTTGAGTGAGTTGATGAATACAAACTCATATGACAAAGCCTGGATCATGCACTCTCTATTTGTAAAATTAACAAAAACCCAGTAGTTAGGAGAGGTATTTAATTATTATTGTCATTTTCTCATGAACACACAGTACATAAAAAAAGTTTTTTTTACTAAATTGTAATTAATTTTATAAGAAATATATTTTATGAAATTATTAGAATATATAATTCTGAGTTTGAAATAAATTACTATTTAAACAGTATAAATACCATGTCTCGTTCAGCACAACCACAAATATGGGGAAGTTGTGCAGAGGACAATCTTCAACACCCTCCGCAAAGAGGGTAAGCCATAAATGGTCAGCATCATAATAACCTGCATACATGAAGCACACATCATAACACACTACATGACTTACCCTATCTACACAATGGTCATTAACTCTTTGAACCCAAAATCTGCCTTTCACAGGCATTTGCAGGCTGTTTTCTAGGCTTCATATCTCAGGATCAGAGTAACCTACAGACACGATACACTTATCATTATCCTATCTAACTATTGCAATCTCATCACTGTGTGATCAGTGAGTAATCCAGCTCAGAAAACAACTAAGCTTCACTAATTTCCAACTGAATTAAATTGCAGTTTAAATGCCAAAGGAGCTTTAAGTGCATATTTACTGCTCTTTCCAGGTGTACATGCTCAACCTGCATGCAGACTCCAATAGATCAGTTAGAAGGAGTGGGGCAAATGACATTGTTGATTCAGATATTGAGTTATAGAGGAATTTATTTATTTATTTATTTATTTATTTATTCATTCATTCATTTTGCTCCCATACTGTTCAAATTTCAGTATTTTGAAGAAAATATTATTGTAAATATCCTCGCCAGATCTAATAATTAAAAATAACTCATCAAAAGTATTGCATTTTCAGCTCAAAACAGTATGAATGATCAATTTCCAACGTGATTTCAGAGGCATAATGTTTATCATATTTATACAAATATTTAAATTAAATATCTTAAATGAAGGGAAATTTGAGTAACCTAGCTTAACATCTGGCAAGTGTGACTCTCTCCCATAAAAATGTTTTTAAAAGGTGTCAAGAAAAAAAAAGACTGTTGGACTGTTCAGTGTTTTAATGTCCTCTTTTCTGGTGAAAGTAAATTTTGCATTTCTCCCAGGTTTAAAACAATGTTCAACAAGACAAACTTTTCTTTAAGCATTGGTGGTTTAAAACTCAATTACGCTATTTTAGTTTATGTGTGAAGGTGGGTCATTTTTGACCTGTAGGACATGGGTTGTATGCAGAATATTAAGACAATACAGGAGTTATGGTACAACAACATCTGCCTGTGTTGGTCAACTATGTTTTATCTAGTCCAGTGTCACCACAGCATCTACTAGAAGACTTAGAGCACTTATTGCTTCTATCTCTTGGCTGTTGTGCCAAACTTGTGCCAAAACATTAAATATATAGCTTTTTAAATATTCTAATAATTTGAGAAAATATATTTCTGATTTGCATGAGTGTTCAAAATGTGTAGACAGTGGGATGCAACGTAATACTGTGTAATGAGATTTATTTGCATTTTATTTTATTTTGAGATTAAATTATTTTACAAAATAAAATCTAATTGTGTATACACAGTCTCAAAGCTCGAGAGATATGTACTTTCTTGAAAGCAAGACATTCTCCCTGCTTTTTAATGTTTATATATAATAAACATATATATAAATATATAATAATGGTAATAATTAATAATAGTAATAACAAATAATGTTTTATTTCTCATTTTTATTTTATTTAATAAGGTTGTACCATTACTTGCATATCACTGAAAGTACTGATGTGTTAAGGTCACCACCAATGAAAAATAAAAACATAGCAATTCACTGAAAGATCATTTATGAATGAAAAAACTGAAAACTTGACACGTCACAACAACTTCGTATTACAGCACTGTATGGGGGGTAATTTACAACTGATTGATAATGAAACACAGTCCATCAGCTACAGTTATATTTATATATTAGAAATAAAAGTACAGTGGTACTGTGTTAATTGTACATTTAGACTTTTCCTAGTACATCCTTCCATTCCATCTGGTTTTATTCAAAGTCAGCTGTGAACTACAATATTTACATTTACTTTACAATACAACATTTACTTTCATACTTAAAATGTATTAAAGGAAAGTATTTTACTTTGTGAAGCTATAAACCAATTCTCACCCACATATGTCGTGTACATGTTATAACAGTTTTCTTCTGCTTCATGAGGAGACAAATTTGTATAATATTTTTGGGCCTTAATATGTAAAACTTTTGTAGTTTAGTTTCTCTTGTTCACTAATCTTCAAAATTCTTTTGGTAGTATGTCTAACTTATTACTACACCAATACATATTTACATGTATATGAATTTGAATATTGTTGCTGTCAAAAAAAGGGAGGGGGCAGGGATGGAGAAACGAGGTTTTTGTGTGAGAGTGATACAATATTTTACATGCAATAACATATATCACACATAACACGTTATGAGACATACAAGATATGACATTTTATAATGACCCTACTGTCAGATGGACTGTGATGGATGTGTTTTTCTTTTAGTCCTTTCTTCACCTGCTATGCACAACACATGCTTTTTCAGATACTCACAGAACAGACGGTCTCTTAGTCCATATATGATGGGACTAATTAACCTGGGCAAAATTTGAACAAAGACATAAGTGGCTGTTTTGAAATCCATTCGTAATAAGGGAAAGAGGGATATGAACAGACTTTCAAGTAGTGGGCCAACATAAGTAAACATACACAGTGCCAGCTGCAGCCCATGCAGGAGGATGGTATTTTTCGCCTTCTGAGCATTTGCACCAGTGGCCTTGGCAGCAAACATTATCCTGAAGTAGGTGTAGAACAAAGTGAGCAATACAAAGGCTAGATAGATTAGGTGTGAGATGTTTTTCTTATCTATCAGGTAAGGGTGCCGGAACACAGAATCTCGATTGCAGTAGATCTTAGAATGGAAGAAAGATACAGGCTCAGTGGCTAGGAGGACAAACAGGTCTGGGAGTATGGAGATGGCACTGAAAACCCAAATCAGGCCAATTAGGATGTATGTCCTGTGCACAGTACAGATCTGTGTGTGGCGTAATGGATTACAAATCGCAATGTAGCGCTCCACTGCCATGCCAGCCAGATTCAGAGGCGTGTTGTGAGTGGTGAACACTGCAATCATTAGAAGGAAGCAACATAAAGAGACGTTAATTGTGAGCAAGATGTAGAATATAATGTAAAGCAGCACTGCAATGGTCAGCTGGATCATGTCATTCAAGACCATGTGGATGAAGAGGATGTATCTGGGATTTTCGGTGAAAACCTCATGTTTGAAGAAGGTGTGGACCAGCGTGCCATTAATGTAGTTGATGGAGATGCACAAAGCCACAACAACCACATTTTTGGCCACGACTGAAGTAAATGACTCTTGACCCATATTTTGGGTGATGTTGCTGTATACTGAGATGTTCATGGCTTGCTCCTTTAAGTATCATAGAATGCCTGCATCAGAAAAAGCTGTTAAACAGTACAATGCCATAATATATTATAACTTAGTGTCGTTATATAATTACATAGTTGTGAAGTGTGTATATAAATATATATGTAAGAGAAGTTATTAAAGTCTGAAAATGAATAAAACATTAGCTCTTCTGAAGCTTTCTTGTCCAAACCTTGTTCTAAGGAAGCATGTCTGAGTAAGTGATTATATTAAGGTAGAGTATAAGAAGGTCAGCCCCTTAATTTGATTCCTCATTAATACACAAAATCACTGATTCCCCTTCAGCCATCTCCAATTCCATGTCAATTCTTAGTGCTCCCTTATGAGATTTAGGAGATGTACTACCTTTTGCCAGACATCAGGGGGCAGCAAGTCTCAAGAGGATAGGACAGAATATCCACTGACTCATGCTGGGTGGTGATGGTGCAATTGTGTTTTATATTATGGGACATTAATGACTGAAGGCTAAAAGGTCAGGTCAGTGCAGAGCAGCAGAAAAGTAAATAGCAAATTGCTTTTCCTCTGCGCAGTGATGTACCAAAAACGAGCTGACTCATTCCCTTTTCATACAGAACACTGAATAGATGCTGCAAAGGGTAAATATATAAAATTCAGACTGAAAATTAGGTTTTCTTTTCGAATTTGAGACACTGTGATTTTGTCATTTTTTTTGTCAAGACCAAATAAACAAAAATAAATAAAAACACAAACAAACAAATAATAATAATAAAAAAAACACACCAGCTTGGATGATAAAATTTTTAGTTTGGAAAATGGTTGCTGTTCCTTACAGTTGAACATGACAGGAGGGTTACATTTGAACTACATTCTTATTTCCTTGTCAGAACTATTCCTGATCTTTACCCTTTTCACACATATACATATCTGTTGTTTTACTTTTGTCCTTGCTCTTGATTTCTTTAAACATACACATTCCCTTAAGTTCATATTTGCTTCTTGTAATTTAAATTGTAATTGACTCTTGTTAGGAAGTAAATTAGTATTGGTTTTATGTGTTTCCCCTGCAGCTACACACAGGTGTACTGTAGAACTATGAAAGGACAGTTTATAGAATGAATTCCTGTTCAGGATATCTTTAGTTGTTTATAGTATTGCAGTGGTTTTAGACATTATTGTTTGTTGTATTATTTATGTGTTTTATATTATGTTTTAAGGTTTTATGTGATTTGTCAGTTACCAAGTATTATAAACTTTGTAATTATAACTTTTCAAACAATTTCTATAGGACTTTTAATTCCCTTTCCACTGTTTTCAGAAGCCAGTCCAAACATTCCCCACAGCATTTCACATTATCAGCAAACACTGAACCTTCTGTAACCCCATTTTAACCCCTGCTTAATCTAACCACAGCCCCCAGAAAAAAACATAGGGAGATCAACTAAAAAAGATAAATCACGGCAGTTAACTACCTGAAGATGGAGGAGGAAAAGCTAAAGAACATTTAATTCATGAAAAAACAGACCTAAAATCTCAGCATGACCGTGTCTTAGTACAGCAGGTAATTAAAACATGCCCTTCACTCGTCCCCTAAATGGAGACAGTCTGTTTTGAAATCGCAGTGAATGATATAATAAAAATGAAATAATATACATTTTTATTTGTATATATTTTTATTTTTATAGATAAATGCAAATCAAAGTGCTCTTGGTGTGCTCTAAAAAGTGTCAGACAGTATATCCAAAAATAATTTTATATGATATATATATAATATATGATATATATATTTTTTATTTTTGAAATATAAAGTATATAACAGGTATAAGAGTTACTAGACTCGCATAAAAAACTCTGAGCAATAAACACATGCAATTTCCAAACAGCATCTGACTTTCTATTATAGCATCCAGTTCCTGAAAGGAAGCACAAGGCATACACTATTGTACTGTTTGCACTAGCTCAGGTAGGGTTTTATGCACATAATTATGCAATACAGATCAAAAGTGAATAATGGTTCACTTTCATTTTATTTTAGAATGACATCATTCTTTGTTCATCATTACTTAAGCAAAATGTTCTGAAAAAATGTGAAAAGCAACCAAGAGACACATAGGGTGTAATTAGCACCCATACATGTTGCATACAATGAATAACTGGAAAAAATACAATGTAAGGGTTCTAATGGTTTCTCTTTCTATAATTCCTGTTGCTTACATTAAGTATTTAAAATGTGCAAAATGTGCAAAGTTCCAGTTACTTCTACCTTTTCATATAATAACACATAAAAAAGAAAAAAAAGAGAGAAGAGAAAAATTATGAAAAAATGAGACATTTTTTGCATGACAAGCCAGGATGTCTCAATATTAAAAAAAAAAACTTAGACATTGTTTACTTCACAAACACAAACCCCCCGATTAAATGTTTCACACATTTTTTGAAAAACATTAAATAGTGACAAAGGTTTGTACATATTTGCAGACTGTATGATGGGTAGGTACATATTATTTATGCATCGTAGTGTGGCAGTTCAGTCAACTAGGTTGTGTTTTACTCTTTTCTTTGTGTGCAGTGCACAAAAGATACTTCCTCAGATATGCACAGAGCGTCTGATCCCTGAGACCATAAACAATAGGGCTTATCAACCTCGGCAAAATGTAAACAAACAGGTAATGGATGATCCTCAGCTCAATTACAAATTTTGGAAAGAGCGATACCAACAAGTTGTGGATTAGCGGGCCGGTGTACGTGAACATGCACAGCACCAGCTGCAGCCCATGCAGGAGGATGGTGTTTCTGGCCTTTCGGGCATCTGCACCAGAAGCCTTTGCAGCAAACATGATCCTGAAGTAGGTGTAGAACAAAGTGAGCCATACAAAGGAAAAATAGACAAAGTATGACACGTTTTTCTTCTCCACCAAGTAAGGGTGGTAGAACAAGATGTCTTGATAGCAGGGGATGGTTGAATAAAAGAAAGATAAAGGCTCAATGGCTAGTAGGATGAACAGATCTGGGAGAATAGTGATGGCACTCAAGACCCAAATCAAGCCAATCAGGATGTATGTTCTGTTCACAGTACAAATGTGCTTGTGGTGTAATGGGTTACAAATCGCAATGTAGCGCTCCACAGCCATGCCAGCCAGATTTAGAGGAGTGTTGAGGGTGGCAAACACTGCGATCATTAAAAGAAAGCAGCATAAAGCCACATTTATCTTAAAGAAGATGTACAAAATTATGTAAAGCAATACTGCAATGTTTAGCTGGATCAGGTCATTCAGGACCATGTGGATGAAGAGGATGTATCGAGGATTCTCGGTGAAAATCTCATGCTTGAAGAAGGTGTGGACAAGCATGCCGTTAATGTAGTTGATGGAAACGTACAAAGCCATGACCATGACAGTCATGACTGTGGTGGAAGTGTCCCGTCCAGTACTTTGGGTGGTGTTGCTGTAGTTCATCACTTGCTCTTTTTAACACCATGGACTTGTCTTGCTCAGATGAGGCTATTAAACAATGCAAATGATAAAAAAAATTGAACATTCATTGTGTATAGCCATGTATACATTTTTTGGTTATTTGCAGTGTTATTTTCAGGTTACTTTTGTCCCTTTTCCTAAATCATTCACATAAGTGTAATAGTAATTCATATAATAACAATTCACAATCCTATAGTAAGTAGCATATTATACAGTCTGAAACTAAACAAAAACATGTATTATGAAATTTGATAGACCTCACCTCACAAGACTCCAACTAAAAAATACCTTCAAGTATTTATATTGAATCTGTGGGAAAGGAGGTCAGCCCCTTTGATTAAAATAAACTTACGTATGCATTTCCCACGAACCACTCCGGCTCAAGAGTGTAGAACAATGGTACACAAAGGAATTAGGATTGTGACATGATATGCATCCTCAAAAACTGGCAGAAGGAAACGTGGGAGTAACCAAGACTCCCAAAGAGGACCCATCCTTTGAGGTGTACTCTGATTACATACTTGGGCACAAGATGGCATAAGTACTTCCCCAGCTGCCCTATACAAAGGCTCTCAAAGGCTAGTTTTGGGTAGTGTACCACTTTGTGATATACATCTACAATGCAGAGATGGAGCCTGACTGGATGAAGAAGACCAGGATGGTTGTTTCGGCAAAAAGGAAATTTGGTGTCACAGCGCTTGTTATGTGTCCTGTCCTTGACAGTCAGTTACTGTTGGCTTCATTTACAGTGGTTTAGTGAATGAGAAGCCTGGACTGCTCTGTTCTTAAAACATATCATCTTTAGCTCCAAATCCAGGATTTGTTTGCAGCATTTCCTTGGCTTGCACCATCACCAGATTCATTTGCAAGTGAGCATTTATGAGACCAGCTGGGACACTACAATTGCTGACACTACAGCTGGCAAAGTACAGTTGGTCAGGATCTCCAGGCTCAGATGCAACAACTGTAGACAAATGTGCCACAGGATGCTACATGGAACCTGAATGCCTCCATACCCAATCTATCTCATCTTGAATCCAGGCCAGATGTACAATAGGGTACTAGAGTCTCCATTCAGCTGTGCAGTTTTCCCAAATAAGGGGTTTGCTCTATTATTGTAATTACATATGTCATTGCAATCACACATATAGAGTTTCATTTGATTCCAGCAACTCCTTCTTGGCGTGTTATTATTATTTTTTTTTTTTTGTCAGTGAGTTTAATAGAGGGAAATGAAGGGTGGGCAACTGGTCTAAGGTAGGTAGTAGGAAACCTGGCCACACTTGCATTCATATTAGGCCAGACAGATTGGCAGTCTTTAAATGATTACTGATTACTTCCAGCTCACTCTTAGGCTTGCTGGTCATGTTTAGTCAACTTGACTAAAAGTGGTGCTTTGGAGGCCAAGTACACTGTTTGTCATCCAAGCCAAATATTAAAGTACATCTAAAATACACCATAACAGGTGACACTAAAATATATTAATATATTTATAATATATATATAAGTTTGGCCACTCTTGACCAAATTACACATGTTGTGATTTCAAATGAGAACTATTAAACAACCTTAAAAGTTACAAAAAAACCCCCATAGAACACGACATCAAAAATATCAGACATTAGCTCATTATTGCTGTAGAAGACAGCACCTTAATGGTGATCTGGATAAGTCATGATAAGTCTCTCTCTCTCTCTCTCTCTCTCTCTCTCTATGTATATATATATATATATATATATATATATATATATATATATATATATATATATATACAGCTGCTTATTTTGTTATGTGTGGCCTGTGAAACACTACAGTTGACATATGCTTTGTTGTGGCTGCAGCTTAACTGACACTCCTAACCGGAAGGAGGCCTCTGTCTCGCTCTCTGAGTGACAAAGGTCATCTGTAGGTATGGTTTTGATGTTCTTCATTAGAAAAACACCTTGTTGTAATGTGTTTTTCCTCCACAGCTGAAAACAGTAACCTGAGACAGGCTGCAGCTTCTCCTGGGTAATTAATTAAAGCTAGAGGGACCTTCTGACATTTCAGTCTCTGCTGGGTTGTGACTAAAAGAGCAGGGCTGGGATGAGGTGGATGAGCCTTGAACCCCGGTGCTCTTGTTAGCAATTTCAGGTAAAGGTCACCTCAGGCAGGGATACATGTTTTTCACAAACACACAAACAAAATGCATCTCAGGGACTAATTACGACATCAGAGAAGATGGGCAGAGAAGTTCAGATGAGATAAAGAGTTCCCATGAAACATTTAAAGGTAATTAGGAGCAGTTTTGCTCTTGTTTTTGCCTGTTTATTGTGCTCTCTGAGGAAATGACCTTTTGGTTGCATGAAGACTGACACATTCACTGGAAATGAGGCAATGATGTTGATCAAATTTAGGAACATTGAACGTTACAAACAGGGCAATGCTTGTTTACATTCACACAGTCATTAACGTTGTGAAATTGAACACTGACATAAACTTTACACCACAGGAGAAAAGCCTGCTGGGCTCACCTGTTTACCATACAAACTGTCCACATGCTCCATATTAATCATTTACAAAAACTTATAATAAACCTTAAAATATAATAAAAAACTCAAACATAATCAATTGGAAAATTATGTCATCTTAAATGCACTTTATATGTGTAATATAAATCATATCTGTCTTTTAATTTTTTTTCGTACATAACCCCCACTGTATCCCAGTATTTCATAAATACATCAGGTTTACATTCAAATTCTACTGACAAATGATGTGGCATTGCTTTAGTGGGCTCAGCAGGGCCCCACGTGTTAAGATGGATTTTAACTTTTAATTATCTTTAATGACGCGACAAACAAACAAACAAACAAACAAACAAATAAATGAATGAATGAATAAGCTCAATGCCAAAGATTATTTAGCAGACATATTTAACAAATATTTACACATTTACTCTGGTCCTTTAAATAACAAACATTTCTTTACGGTTTAACCATGACATTGTTTATTTTTCTAGAGAATTTCTTTCTCTATTGAATATTGTGAAAATGTTTTGTTCATAATTGAATTAATAAACTAATTTATTTTATATTCATTACACTTAAAGTGACATTTCAAGTCATATTGTTTTAATGTTAATACTATCTGATTAGTAATGTATTCACTCAATTACAAAATTACATATTGTAATAATTTAAGATTCTAGTAAAACAAAAAAAAATGCTTTATATGCTCTAATGAACTCAGCATCTCAATACTTGTTAACATGAGAAAAGATAAACAACAGAATTATACATATTAATTTATCATTTTTTGAACCACTGGTTAGAACTTGAGTGTTCATTTTCAAGTATAGTCTAAACTCTCCAAACTGCTAAAAATCATGTGACTTTAGCTGCTAAATCAGGGAAGCATTTGAAGCCTTTCTAAATGGGACGTAACACATGCCTTGATCCTGTGCAGCACTTGTATTCATTAATTCATTTGCATATTTATAATATATCTATTTTTTACCATCTATAGTCTACATGTTAAAGCAAAGTTTTCCCTGTCATGGTCAGGACAGTTCCTTCACATTCACACTCATATCTCAAGATTAAACCTCACAGCAAAAAACTAAGAGGCCTCTAACAAGACAACAGTATATTCAGATATTGGATTATTCCTTCTCCTTTCCACTAGGGGGAACACAATTCATCCTTCAGTACACTTGTGTAGACAATTCACATTTTATAACATTTTACAAGAAATCTATATGTCAGCTAGATGTCAGAGTATGAGGGCCTATCCTTTTCCCCACCTACAGAAATTATATATAGTTCATAACATATGAAATGCAGATATTTCCCAAAGTTAACATATCCATGAATTCTTTTTAATTATTGAAGTTTAACGACTGATGTAAACATAGCTAATTGTTTTTGTATAAGAATATAAACAGAAAACAGAACAAATTTATACAGCTGTTTTATAGATCAGTTCAAATGGCAAAACATTGTTTAGCTAATTTTAATGTTGGTTTGATGTTTTTCATTTTTATGGTGATGAAGCAGCCTTGAAGAAATCATCATCATCATCATCATTTACATACAACTCCGATCGCATGTACAGGTTCACTGGTAGGTTTAGATGTAAATAATAAAATGTATATATTTGTTTTTTTTCTTCTATCACCACTATAAAGAAATCAGACCCAGGTAGTTGAAATATTTTGACTGAATTCATATTTAAAGAGGTTAGTTATATCCTTTAGAGAAGCCATTTATACATTTCTGCAGCAATCAACAACATCACTCTGGAAAGTTAAGTCTTTATTTCATCTGGTGAAATAATATAAAGAATTTTCATACATTACAAAAATGATTATTAGAAAACATATAAAAGCACAAGGACAAAATACAAAGGGTATTAAAAAAACATGGTATTTTCACATGACCAAAAACAAAATAAGGCTACTTTAGGTAGATATTCTCAACTGAGAAACGTTTCTCTGGGCATATTCCACTGAAAATCCCATTCAGCCTAAAACTAATCTGCTAAAACTACTGCAGTTGGTTTTTGATTGCTTTGATTCTTTCCATTTTGATCTCCAATCTATATGCAGTCCACTGTAAGCCATCACAATGCTATCAAGGCACTCAAGGGATGGCGAGAACTGCTTTGGCCTCAGTTTAGTTTATTGTAAAGTGTTTGATGCGTATGGTCTTGTATATACATGAAAAAGTGAATGTTTTTCTCAACCCAACTGTGATTTCAACACTCTTTCATGAAGAAAGTAGAGGTATGTCATGTACAACATGACAAAAAACAGGACTGATCTATATTGATCCAAACACTTTCCATGTTTGGTTGAACTGAAATAATAAAACACCATTTCATGTGTTCACTGACCTTACAGTAGGCTATGGAGAGGTAAAAATATATAACTTCATTACCAAATGCTCATACAAGCTTCACCATAAATATTTCTCTCATAACCATATAAAGCAGATCAAGTATAAACAGGGCACAAGGAAAACTGCAAAGTCACATTTTTAACTCCAGTGCATGTGGAGTCATGCACAGTGATTCCGAAATTTAGATATGGTTCATTTGCATATTCTGCACCCATTTTCTGGAACCAGTAAAAGCCATCACTTGAGTGCCTGTCAAAGGGAGCTCAGCACCTAAAGCCCACAGGCTGGTAGATGATGTTACAGTCTTATTTTCTTGTGAGCAGCTGATTCTCCAGCTTCTCCAATCGCACAGTCATCGCTGACAGTAGCAGAGGGTTAAGGAAAGTACTGCAAAAAAGACAGATATAACATATAACATAACATTTTTTTGAACATACTTCTTTTGGCCTGTGCTTGGTGATGATAACAAAATTTATGGAAGAGCTGAAGAGAGAAGAAAAAAAGAAAAGACCCTATACAAACAAAATCTGATACCCACTGACACCAAATCTGGTTGAGGAACACTGACGTTTTGAGGCTGTTTTACTGCTAGTGGTCCAAGGACTCGATAATCAATTTCACTTAATACTAATTTTATCCCAAAGTATGTCTGACTCTGCCAGAAACTGGAATTGAATCCATTTCATTTATCCCTGAGGGGCAGTTGACACTGCGCACACAGACGTCGCAAAATACAAAGAAGACAAAACATTTAAAGAACCTATAGTCTGCAAAAGTCATCCCAATTTCCAAGCAATTAAAGTAAGTGCAATCAAAATGTTGACTCTTGGCAATTGATACTGTTGTTGGACTATCTGGCAGATGGCTGATGTCACTCTTCATTCTAACATCTTGGACAATGGTATCAATGGCCAAGAGGTAGCAGTTCAAAAGCAAAATGAAGAGCATGTGACAGATTATTAATAATAGAGCATATTTCTTTCAGAGATCTCAGATCCGATCATTTTGGAGCAAATGACTATTACATGCTCTTAAACTCAGACTGAAAAATGTTAAACGATGATAAATGTTTTTTAATCCCAAACTGAAACCAGCAAATAAGTAAACAAAATGGATGAATTGATTTACCATTAAAGATCATCCCCAAATACTTTACAAACGTTCTCTAAAGCAATAACAATGTTATTGTTAGGCCAAGTATTAGGACTGGGATTAGGTGATGGCTAAGGTTAAGGTTAGGTCTGGAAAAATGACCTGAGTGTATAAATAATCAGTAGATTGTAAATTAAGATTGTAAGATTTTCTCTTTGAATTCTGAATAATACAGAGCAGTAGCAAATGAATCTGAATTCTACTAGTAGTAATCTACTGTGGTTGGTAGATGTGTATTACTGGACTCCCTATCTGGACAAGGGCTCTTTTGTGACCAGAGAAATGTGAGAATGACTAGGAGAATATTAGTTAACAAAGAACCATTGAGGAACCAGTCCAGAGAGGCCAGTGTTTTACAGATCAGACACAAGCATACTATAGTGTCACTCTGTACAGAACAGCTTCTGTTTAAAGATTTTCCACTGAATCAGGGGAAAGGCTAAACAAACAGGAATAGTGATGGTTTAGTGGCTTTTGGATCAAATCCCATGGATCAAATGTGATTTAGCATTATTCCTAAATAAATATATTGTCATTTGATGTGCTTTGCTTGGAATTTTTAATAAGCAATACGTTGTTTGGGAAGAGTCATAAAGGATATATTTCTGGTTGAGTTGGTTCAGAGTGGTCATAGTAGCCTGCTGGAATTCCACAAGGCTATTGCAGGCGCAAGGGTCCTTCACCTCAATCTCACCTTGACTCTCCTCTGAAGGCACACAAAAAGAAAGAAGGTACAGAAGCACAACTGTCAGCTATATTTGAGACTCATTATCTGTAGATGTGAAACAAACCTGAATTACCATCTTACCCAAGCTGATTATATATGTTTATTCTTTGGGTGATACCAAAGAAGAACCATTTTTGGTTGAGTTACTATTTTTGTAAAATAGCAGTGAGAATGAAAAGCTACAAAATGGAAAAGAACAGTGATTAAAATTTTAAGGGTTATTTACACATATTGCCTTTACACAAAGTGGTTCTTTATGGAACCAAAAAATGTTTGGTTCAAGGAACCCTTTGCTGCACATTTGTTTAAATGTGAAAGCATGGGTCAGTGTATCGCAATCCAACAGGAAACTACTATAGTGAAAGTGCAGGTACTGTATCACAATCAGTCTCAATTAAAAGAGCAGAAACTGTACTATAGTGAAAGCATGGGTCCTGCATTAGAATCTAACAGAGAATCTCATTGTAAGCAAAAATATCAGAAATAATGGCATAACATTTCTTAAGTATGTTAATAACAATAACTACAACAATTATATTTCACCCTCATGTGTGCAGTTAATCAATACACTGGATATTGGTCAATTCCAGGTTATAGGAATATTCAGTGTGTCCACTAGATGGAGGTATTGAACAACCTATCACTCAGACTTGGTCTCAACACAGTCCAGTGTTTTTCTCTTTTATTGAGTTATTTGCCTTCATACCTGCACAGACATTGAGTTTGAGGTTCTCTGCAATCTGGCTTATTGCAGTGAAGTCAGCGGTGTAGAAGAAATGTTTGTCCACGGGTTCAGATGCAATTAGTCTCAGCTCATCCTCCACAGCTTTGCCCACACCAACAGCATACATAGTAATGCCTGCAAAACACCATAAGTGTAGGTTGTTAATGTTCCAGACTTGTGTCATTGACTACCCTGGAGAAAATAGCCTGGCCAGCTTGTTATGCTAGCAGAGTCCTGAACACCATAGAGTATTTGTTCTCATTTGAGTTTCATCTTTAGCTGGTTTATCAGCAGTATGATAAAGCAGGTTGAACATCATGACCAGCATAACCAGCAAGCTGGTGCATCAGCTGAACCATGTTAGTGCACCAGTATGACCAGTTTGACCAACTTGTCCACATAGATGTTTAATTACATTTACACTAATTTATGGACTTTTGGAGACCCAAAAGTGGAGTGTGTTCTACTGGGAAGTGACAGGGGTCAATTTTGTGTATTGGGGTGTGTTTGTAGAGAAATGTGATTTTATTGTGGAGCCCAGTTAGGCAGTGTTTAAGTCAGGCTAATGGAGTGAACCACTGATGACTGTCTGTGTACAAATTCTTTACTGAAATGTCATCTCATAGATTCTCCTGATCTGGTACTCATGTGGATCTGTAAGCTAGCCAGCTCTGTCAGCATATTCACTGAGTCATGGAGAGCACACCGGTGAAGAAGGGTCAGTAACGTATTCAGATGCATATGTAGATGAATGAATGGATGTTTAGTTGGACCTACCAACATTAGGTTTGGTTGTATGGAATGTGACACTTTCTATAAGAGGTTTTCAGGACAGGACAGGACAGGACAGATCTGTTGATGTTCTGGCAGTGCTTTTTACTTCAAATGTTTTGGAACCCAAGCCAAAAGCTCTATTATAGCTGGCAACCAAAAGGAATCTATCTGCGAACAAGACTGCTGGAATCTAAACACTGAATAATCACACTTATGAACCTCACCTGCATCCTTGGCCTTCTTGGACCATTCTGTAATGTCATCTTGAGACCGGCCATCAGTAAACACCAACCCAACCCGGGGGATGTTCTTGGAGGCAGGACGGGCACCCTCAGCCTCAGAGAAACTGTTCTCTACCATGTGCTTCAGTGCCAACCCAGTCATAGTTCCCTTCTCCATGTATTCCACTTTCAACACAGCTGTCTTGATATCTTCCTTGCTCTTGTACATGCCAAGTGAGAACTCAGTCCTCACTCGGCTGGAGTACTGGACGAGACCTACGCGTGTTCCGTGCCCGGAGACGTCAAGCTGGTCCACCACCTGATTGACAAACTGCTTGACAAGTTCAAAATTCTGGGGTCGAACACTCTTTGAGCCGTCAATGAGGAGGACCAGGTCGATGTTGGATGATCTGCAGCCTGGAAGTGATGGAAAGTGTGTTGTATATAATGATAAATTATAGCCACACTGGAATGCAACTGTATTCTAACTCATGTTAGAAATTAGAAGCCAATTCAGTTCTCTTCTCTGTATAATGTTGTTCTCCTTCCTCTGTAAATTCAACTCTCAAGGCTTTTCTAATTGCCTCATGAGTTCCACAACAGGTCACCATGACTACACTTTGCACTTATTGTTCATCTCAATACACTTACTGTTTTGTTCTCTCATATTTCCAGACTGTGTATATTTAGTTTACACAATATTGACAAATGTATCGGGACACCTGCACTATTTTGTCTTAAATCAATGGTATTTAAATGGGTTTATCCTGCTTGTGTTGGGGTGACTGTCTCTATAGTTTAGTTCTACTAGATTGTGGAGCATTGCTGTGATGATCTGATTGTATTTAGTGACAGGAGTGTTTCCAGCCCACCTCATCCCCAGCTACCCAAATCATCCCAAAAGTAGTGGATGGAGCATCATAATACCAGAGAACACAGTTCCACTGTGCCACAACACTGCGCCCAGCTTTGAGGGGCTTAATATCCCTCTAGCCCATGCTTGGCATTAGGCACGGTGCATATAGGTTCATGTGTATCTGCCCCAGTCTTATTCTATTGGCAGTACTTCTCTACAGGTACTAGTATTGTGTGATGTGTCAGCAATGGGTGTAACTTAAAGTAGCTGAATACATTTGAAGGATTTTGGACTCTTAGTCGATTCCATCCCATTTGGTTCTGTCATTTGCCAAAACAGGAGGCTGGAGCACAAATACGGAACCATCAAAAAGGAACTGAAGGCATCGACTGAAATGCTGTTACAGTGAAAAATATCTTGGATTATGTTATTTATGCAAAACCAAAACCAAAGGGAGGAGAAACTTTAAGTACAATTAACAGAAATTTTATATGATGACTTAAGTACTTACTTCCACAGCTCTTCCCATCTTCCTGTAGAAGATGGCCTTCAGGGCAGATACAGTAATAGGATCCTGGAGTACTCACACACTGGTATTCACAGCCATGCTCCACTACATTACACAGGTTGTCCGCTGCATAATCAGACATAGGAACATCAGGACATTAGGTATTTGTGTCATTTAGAACACATTCTAAGGCAAATAAACAAAAAATAAGTAAATACTCACCTTACAAGAATTAACTCTGCACTGAAAAGCTCAGCAAGTAGATGTGGCAAACCGAGCCATCTTTATCTACAAATCTACATGGACCCATATACAGTACTCTGTCTTATCAAGAAACACAGTGGCAAACAACCGTCCTCAGATATTGACTACACAAAGACATGAAAAAGATGAAGACAAGATTCATACTACAAGCCTCATTAATCACTTCTGATTTTTTTCGTTCAAATCGGATCTTGATGGTTTACATTCAAAAATGTAAGTGAACTGTCTTTAAAACAGAACTGTCTTTAAAACTCTCATCTAAGTTAGGCACAGGATCAACTGGCCTAATTCACCAAGAATTCTTAAGAAGACATTTCTTCATAAAACCCACTTTTTTCACAATGATTCTGACATTCACTAATGTTTTCTTATTTGAGATTTGCTCAGTTTATGAAAACAATGTGATCACCCCTTATAAGTGCAGAGCTGTGAACAATTCTGCACTTTAAAAACACATCATGAATCTTTTTGTTAGGACATTTCTCAGGAAGCAATTTTTAGAACATTCTTTAGAAGACACTGGAGAATAGGGACCAATGTTTACCTAAAACACTGTGTTCCTAATGTTGATGATATGTGTGGTACAGAACCTGGAGACTGGTTTACCTTGAGTGAATCTGAAAGTCATCAAAAAATTCCTGTTTTCCCACAGCACTGGAATACTCTCATACTCATACTTCTATGGGCTCAAAAGAGTTCACCAGATGTGTCAGACTGGTCCAGAACCAACTCATTTTAGCTCTCATAAACTTTTTTTCTCTTACTTTTATCAGTGGCTTATCTGCCTCTGCTCTCTAGTTCTGATTCTGACTCAGTACAATTCTTCCATGAGCTAACGTATTTTAGGAAAGCCTTTGAACATTCGACAATGAGAAAATCCCATAACAGTTGAGACAGTTATACAGTATATTTTGGATACATGTGGAAACAAAAACAAATGTTTTGAGAAAAAAAATTGTTCTGAGAAATTGTTCTGATCAGCTGGGATAATAAAGAACTCTACAGGCCAGACAGCTACTGGAGAACTGCGGCACCATAAAGCTGTTATCAAAGTTGCCATTCAAACATTTTGATAAACGGTGGTTTTATGGAATGTGACATTTGGGAGAAAAGCTGTAGAAGTAAACTTGGTGATTTGAGGTAGACTGTAGACGCAGGCTCTGTTTGCATTGGAACACGTATTTGCTGACATGAAAGATAAGTAGAAAAGGGGGTTTCAAGCTGCATATAAAGCCATAAAGTACAGGAAGTGTAAAGGGTCTGTTTTCCAGACGTGGATTAGGCCTATTCTTGAAATATCAACTCAGCCTGAGAAACTGGCCTGATAAACGCAAGTAAGATAAACGCAATATTTTACATATAACACATATCCAGAAAAAAGGTTGGAAAATGATCTTGCTCTGAGGCAAAAGAGGAAGATCCCCGATGAGGACAATGGACATTTTTTAGGTAAGTTTTAGGATTCCTGGGATGCTATTGGCTACACTTGATAGAACACATTACTTAACTTGGATACATGCAAGCACCCATTCAACAACAGCAGCAGCAACAACAACAACAACAACAACAACAATACTACTACTACTACTACTACTACTACTACTACTACTACTACTACTACTACTATTACTACTACTACTACTAACCCTATCAGACATAACTTCTCACACTCTTAAAAATAATGGTTCACAGGGTACCACACACAACTAGGGACAATTTAAAATATCCAATTCACCTACCATATTAGGAAAGACAGGAGGAAACCCGAATACCTGGAGAAAACCCTGCAGACCAAGCCAGAATACACTTCTTTACAGACAGGGACCTGAGTGGAGATTGAACCTACAACCCCAGGTTCCTGGAGATGTGTGACACACACACTGCCTGTGGCTCCCAATGCTGATTATATTCAGATGAAATTTCATATAGAATGTGGAAAACTATACTACTAATTCAGCTTGGTCTTAAAGACCAACTGTTCATCTTTGTGTGTCGACCCCTTTTGTTTTCTGTCTCCAGATGTCCATACAGCTAAGCAAATACTCTAGAATCTTTCACATGGTTGGGATGATCCCATAACAGATGTTTATACTGTGGAAAAGGACAAGGAATTATCTTCAGAGCCATTATGAACCCAGAACATTTACGAAGATTCTGTAACAACTGATGATCCACAGGTGGATTACATTATTAAAATAAACTATTGATCCCAGTGAATATAGTTTTAACTTGATGAATGAAAAAGCTGACTCTAGAAAGGTTTATGATTGTATCTGCCCCCAGTAGCATTATTAAATCTGACAAAAATTGATCAATCCATGTCTTTGAAGATAAGGCCCTTTAACACTTCTTGTTAAAAAATTAAACATCAAAGCTGTATGACTGGGCAGAATAGTGGCAATATTACTACATAAAAACTTTTCTTTGAACTCAAGTCAAGGTTAGGTTTATTACTCTGTTCAGACAATAAATAAGATTTATTTAAACATTTATCCACACAGACTACTCACTAACTACATTCAATATTGCAATTATTTATTATCTGCAAGGAAAAAAATGGAAACCTGAAAAATCTGAAATCTGGAAAATACATATCACTGTTTAGAGCTTTTGGTGAATCGATAGATAGTAAACAACATTTATTTTGGAGTTGTTCCACGGTCAGGAAATGAGGACTGGGAAGAACATTAAACAGTGTTTTCTCTTGTATTCCTGTACTTATCCTGAACATTTTTATGGTTCCTGGAAAAGCACACTACACTGCTGAAGCGCAACATGTCACTGAGATTTCTGTTATAAAAATACATTATAGGGACAAAAGTATTGGGACACATCTCATAATTACTGAATTCAGGTGTCTGATGCAGTTCTACTGTCACAGGGGTATAGAATCAATTGCCTTGTCATGCAGTCTGATTTATACGCAAAGTGCATACAAATCACCAATGCTCTGCAGTCTCAGTAACCGCAGAGTTCCAAACCTGCTATTAGAGCTGCAAAGGGGGACTGACTCCATATTAATGCCTATAGATTTAGACTGAGATGTCCTTTAGGTGTAATGTGCAGATGTGCCAATACTTTTGTCCATATAATGTATGTTAGATAATGTGAGGAACATATTCTGAAAGCTGATGTACGAAATGGAATTGTGCTCTGGTTGAAAATAATCAAGAACATAGCACAATACAATCATGCAATCTAGAGAAAGCAACCCTTCTCTAGGGCAGCAGGTTCTCTAGGACTAGGGCTGGAACAACTGCTCGAAAGATTGTTTTACAGTAAAAATCTTGTGGAAAAACAACTGTAAATAGGCAGCCACTTAAAACGAACATTATTAAATAACAATGAAAACTTGTTTCTTGACATACCCTGACAGGTCTTTCCATCCTCCTGGAGTGTGTAAGCCTCATTGCAACGACAGTAAAATCCATTGAGCACACTCACACATTCATGATCACAGCTGTGATTCCCAAATGAACAATAGTTGATCACTAAAAAGATTGAGAAAGAGCAGGTTGTACATGGTAGTCTATAACATGACTGTCATACAAAAACCTTGTATCTCTCTTTTTGAAATTTATTTGACATAATATGAATCTATCTCTTGTTCTTTACATTATATCAGAAGTTCATAATGAAAGGACCAATAGAAATCCTCCAAAATTACTTGAAATAAAATTGGTTTCCTTCTCCTGTACAGTTTCTGTTTTGGAGATACAAGGTTTTTGCAAGACAATGGTGATAAACATGCAAAAAGAAATACAAAAGGAACAGGAATAGGAATATTCAACAACAAACAGTATTTCTGGTAAATCAAGGGTACTAAAGTAGTTTTTCCTGCTTTTGTTGGAGTAACCATCTCTACTGTTCAGTGAAGGCTGTCTACTAGATTTTTTAGAACATTGCTTCATTGCATTCAGTGATAAGAAAGTTGAGGTCAGGATGTTTGAATGTTCACCACCTCACCTCATCACCAACCTCATCTTCAACTTATCCCAAAACAATTTGATGGACCTCCATCATTCCAGAGAACACAGATCCACAGCTTGACAGATCAGTACTGGAGGCATTCATACCCCTCTAAATTCCATGCTTGAAATTAAGTATCGTGCCAATAGGTTCATGTTTATTTGCTCCAGATAGTCCTGATCTAATGGCAGTACTTTCTAGTAGCACTATTTAGCTGAATGCATTCATTAGAATTAGTGTCCACAAACTTTTTGACACATAGTGTAAATACAGAAATCCTGAACTGGAACATCCCTTTAACGTGTTTAAATATTATTCACTTCAAAATTAGGGGGACAAACTGTAAATGTACAGTTTATTCAACAATAAAAAAATCTCACTCAGAACTTGGTGCAAAGAATTTTCCAGTAGAGTGCCCCCTATTGTCAAGTGTTAATCTATGATGGTGCTTTAAGATTAGTCTGCTATAATGAACAATGTCAGAGCCAGACCTATAAGCTCATTATAGCTCGACAAATGTGCAGAAGAAGGAAAAATAACCTATGAAACTCTCGAAAAGGCTGACTATACAGAGCTCTCATTATTTCACTGCATGTGACAGACATCATGTTCACATGCAATTTCCATGCACAGTATGTGTCGCAGTACAGCAGTGCAAGCATGCAGTGTAAACCAATCATGCAATACTACACAACAGTGTGTGTTTGTGGCTGGATCTTTAGCCCTCACTAACTTGTGCAGGTCTTCTTGTCGTCGTTGATCGTATATCCACCATTACAGCGGCAGTAAAAGCCTTTGAGGACACTCACACACTTGTGCTCACAGCTATCGTTTCCAAATGAACAGTAGTCGATCACTGGAACAGGTTAACAAGAGTGAAATATTTACTTTTGAGAGAGAAAGAGTAAGTGTGAGCAAGTGTAACAGTGAGCAGCGCAAGTGATAGTGAAGTTTATATTGTCAGTGAAATCAGTAAAAGGTGAAATAAGAGTGAACATTGTGGCCTTTCTGAAGGAGGGTTTATATGTTTGGGAAAATGAGATTGTTCTAGACCAGTGGTTCTCAAGTGGTCAAGCATTAATTTTATGGCAAAATGTTTATACTGTGTTGTTTTCATACAAAAATCTCATATCGCCAATCTTTAAAAGGATTAGGAGAAATTGTTTTTCACTTACAATGGGAGTCAATATAAAAAGATTTAATTCCAAATCATTTTGGATCATTTCTATTGGTCCAATCAACAGGAAATTCTGATAAATTAATTGCCAGATTCACAATATGACAGAAAGTGAAAAATATAAGTGTGACAGCCCCAATGTACTGCATTCAAGTAAATATATATTTTATAGAAACAAAATGTACTTGTGCAAATTGAATTTGAGTGGATTCAGCAAATTTGTTACATTAGTGCAATGTCATGTTTTTTCCTGAGGTTGCACCTTTGTTTTGTGTGTTAATCATCTGATTTTTGATTTCTGTAAAGCTGCTTTGTGACATCATTTGAAAAAGTGCTATACAAATAAATTTGATTTGAATAAAATGTAAATAATGTTGTAACTATCTACTCACTTTAATCATGTCACATTATCTGCTTTTACATTTATTAGTTAAAATACAATTTGACATCGCAATCATTTTAACCAAAATAATTCTGGATTATTCTACCTCCTGTAAAGCAAGCTCTACAAATATAACATGTTATATTAATCCTCTGCAAACTGAGATGTGGGTAAGGAGTGTTTAGCTGGATTTCTCAATACTGAGGTGGTGAGGAGGCATTAAGTTTTATTGTACATGGCACAGACGGTTGTTCAAGTCTGTGGCAAATGTTCATACCAACTGTGGATGCTGCCAAACGTGCGGACAAACCAGCTGTGCGCAAAACGTCAGCTCTTGGCGAGGGAGCGTATAGGCTGGTTCATACAATCTGTATTGAGTGAAGTTCATTTCAAACAAAATTTTCATCATCATTAGTGGGTTATACGACATACATGAATATCATATTTTACTATGTGAAATTGATGGCTGCTAGTTCAGGACCCTGACCACATGGAGGACTGTGGCCAACCTAGGATTAACCCGTACTGGATAAGTTGGGCAAGAAGTATAAGAGCTGGGACTGGTTTGCTTCCCAAAGAACCACTGTTCTAGATTAAAGAGTGACTGGAGGTGGGGTCACGTGGGAGAAGATTAGTTGTGCAGTTAAAGGCAAGAAGAACATGTGTATAATGTAGATTTATCTTTAATGCAAACCGCACATCCTTTGAAAATTATTTTGAATGTGCAGAAAGTGTCTAATATTTGTGTGTGTGTGTGTGTGTGTGTGACAGAGAGAGAGAGAGAGAGAGAGAGAGAGAGAGAGAGAGAGCATTTGTGGTCTGATTTCTGGCCCTCACTTGTGCAGGTCCTCTTGTCTTCATTAAGAGTGTATCCCTCATTACAGCGACAGTTAAAGCCCTTGAGGACACTCACACACTCGTGCTCACAGCTATCGTTTCCGAATGAGCAGTAGTCGATCACTGGAACAGGCAGAGAAACAGTGAGAGACAGCAGGAGAAGAGAGGAGTAAGCAGAGCCATTAATAAGCTGCAAGCACTGGTCATCGTTTGTGATTAGAGTTAAATGACTGGTCTATTTTTGGATTGGATTTACTCAGTGAAACTGTCCCATGGCAGCAGAAATGTTTACTGGAGTTAAGTCTGAGATGCAATAACAATACTGCATTAACCATTTAGGAATTACAGCTGCCTTATTACACAGTCCGTCCATCTTAATAGGATGGAAGAACTAAAACAAATACAAAGCTTACATCACTATCATTTTTTCACAAGCTATTATTTTAAGTAACCAAATGTGTGGCATTTGACTTTTGTTTTACTTGTTGCATGAACGTTTCACCAGATAAACTCAGCCTAGAACTGTTCTTTAGTTCTCTTTCATCAAAGGATGAGTAGGTAGAGGCTGAATAGTCAGTGTTGAGTAAGAATGGGTTAAATGATACTTTAGCCCACCCTGAAAATGCTTATCTTGATGGAAAAGTATCTGTGTTTGAGCTCTTTATATACAGTAGTCTAGATGATGGGCTGTAATGTGTGTTTAAGTGCATAACACACGTGGTTGGAAGTTTACACATTATGAAGATCTTGGCAGTGTGAGGCTTCTTTTAAATGAACATCTCAGTTGTCAGAAGAGGGTGCTAATAAAATGTAATCCTTGTGAATTAAATAAAGACCGGTGGTAATGGAAACATTGCTGACGGGATCATAAACAGCCACAGCAATTTCAGATTAAGTTTAGATTGTAAATGGGATGGCCTTAAGTATAACCTCAGTTCTTCAGTGCAGGATTTTGTCATCTTCCTGTATTATTTATGTTAAATTACTAAAGCGGACATTGGTGATCTTAAACAAGTCACATTAACTGGAACTTTTCTATATGTTTCGGAAAGAGAATAATGAACTTTCTATAACCAGTGTACAACTCTAACTTATTTGGAGTAGCACAAGCTATTGCTTGGTATGTATGTGTGCATGTGTGGTCTAATCTAGTGTGGCCTTCACTAACTTGTGCAGGTCCTCTTATCCTCGTTCAGTGTGTATCCTTCATGACAGCGGCAGTTATAGCCTTTGAGGATGCTCACACACTCGTGCTCACAGCTATCATTTCCAAATGAGCAGTAGTCGATCACTGGAGATGGATCATACGGGTTAGTTTGAGTTGCACCATTGTATGAAAAAAATATGATTATACACATATCAGTCTATACCTGTACGAAAATTCAGACTTAAATGTAACTAAATATATACAGAACTGTGCAGAGGTTAAGATTATTCAACCTAATTTCTCTCAGCAAATCAGAGAGTTTTAGTTTAATATCTCCAGATCACATTAGAACAGATGCAGGTAAACATAAATACTGTATTTACAGTACAGAAATTCTTAATTTGAACAAAGTAGTTCATTTGAAGAACAAAGCTTGGTTACAAATTTCACCTGAATGCTGGAGACCACTACAGTTAAAAGAGACTCAGAGATGAGATGGTGGTTTGAGTTGGGGGGTTGCAGTTTGGCAGTATATACATGGATGATTAACATCAAGCAGAACTATCATAATGTGCCATAATGTGTAGACATAATACATATACACTGTAATATATACACTATTAAGTCTTATGAAACTTAAGCTTTTCAAGATCCTGTTCAAAGGTAAGCAGTATAAACTGTTACAGCATTTTAGAGGAAAAAAAATAACTAAAATCTGTCAAAAATCTGGCCTTTTCTTAACTTCCTTACACTTATAACAGGTGAGCCTGACTGAACGACTACAGACTCCACCGTTTACATTGAAGATAATCAATGTTTCTCGCTTCACTTTAATCATTTTAATGCTATGGCTGATTGTTGTACATTTTTAAAAGACTTTTCAGGAGTTGCAGTTCATCAAAACTAAAATCTGGAGGTTTGGCAGCCCCTCAAGACCACCACTTCTCTCATTTCTGGGTTAGCTGGTGGTTAGGGGTTTATGTCAGGGATAGATTGTTAGACTGTGGCTGCAATGACATGTCCAGTGATCTGCACAGTCATCTTTCCATCATAGTATGTTAAACCATTCAGTTGCACAGATATTAAGGAGAGATTGTATTTCCGTTTTTCAGCTTTCATTTAATTTTACTGTACTGAAACTATTCTGTGCATTGGTGGAAAACATTTAATAGACTGTTCTACAGTATTTGTATAAAAGTAGGTATATATATTTTTAACATTCCATAATTACTGATGTGTGTTACATGCTGTTTGCCTCTCACTAACTTGTGCAGGTCCTCTTGTCTTCATTGAGAGTGTATCCCTCATTACAGCGGCAGTAAAAGCCTTTGAGGACACTCACACACTCGTGCTCACAGCTATCATTTCCGAAAGAGCAGTAGTCGATCACTGGAACAGGTAGAGAAACAATGAGAGACTCTGTACTTTAGCAGGAGAGAGAAGAACATGCAAAGCAAATGTATGCCAGGAGAAAAAGCCTCTCCACTAACTTGTGCAAGTCCTCTCATCTTCATTAAGAGTGTATCCCTCATTACAACGGCAGTAAAAGCCATTGAGGACACTCACACACTCATGCTCACAGCTATCGTTTCCAAATGAGCAGTAGTCGATCACTGGAATATGTAAAGAACAGTGAGAGATGAGGACTTCCAGAAGAGCAAGATGAGCAAGCAAAGCAAATCATGAGAAAAGAAGAGGAAGCATTGATAGCTGGGTGACCCCACTAACTTGTGCAGGTCTTTTCATCGTCGTTGAGCTTGTATCCCTCCTTACAGCGGCAGTTAAAGCCATTGAGTATGCTCACGCACTCATGCTCACAGCTGTCATTTCCAAATGAACAGTAGTCGATCACTGAAACAGGTAGAGAACAAGAAAAATTAGGTGCCCATTTTAATACCCACAGTTACACCCAGAAGGGATTTTTTTGCTTTTCAATGCTTTTCAGAAGAAAGATATGTTGTGTTAGGGCTGCACTGTTTCACCACTGTTTAAGTGTGCTTATGCAATTGTTATATAGCAGAACATGCCATTTATTATGCAACGTAAAATGTACATTTTTCAAATCTTTTTGCTGCTTGAAGCAAAAGGAATACTGTTCTCATTTTATGACATATCTGCAAGAGACATTTTCTGTCTGCCCAATATCATTTATCATAAGAATAGAATACAATAGAATAAACCTTTGTTGATCCCTTTGGAGGGTTCCCTCAGGGAAATTAAGGTCTCAGGGAAATTGCATGTCTCCATTTAATGTTTTCTTCCTTTTCTCATTTTTAGGTGTTCTTCTTAGGATTCTTAGAATTTTTATTTTTGTTGCTTTTTTTTGTTTTTCTTTAAAAGGAAACATGTCATCCAATATGCATCATCACAGGAATTGTAGGGCTTATACTTTGTGAAAATTCCTGTATCTTTAGTATTTCAAGATATATTTCAGAACAAAATCATGCAATAATTTCTTTTCCAATATGGTGCAGCCCTAGTATCAATTTCAAAATGTTTCAGTCAGACCATAGAGCCTTCAGCCAATCTGTATTCTTAAAAATATTTTTGTAAAATAACTGAGTGTAAAGAACCTTTATATTAGTAAAACAACCCTTACATTAATTTCTCAAGGATGTATCAAGGACTGAACTGGAAATCTCTTTACATATAAAGTTGCCTTTATAAACTGTATGTCCAAATGTTTGTGGACACTATATGTTGTGCATTCATGTTGTAATGAATGCATTCAGCTACTTTAAGTTGAGCCCACATATGTGCAAATGCACACACTCACCTTGTCTAGTTCCTGTAGACAAGTACTGTGGAGGTATAAAGGCCCCAGCATTGAGCTGCAGAGCAGTGGAACTGTGTTCTCTGGAATAATGGTACTCTATCCAATGCTTTTAAGATGAGTTGGAGAAATGGGGATGAGGTAGGGGTGATCATGCAACATTCTGGCATTATTAATGCTCTTGTCACTGAATGCAATCAAGCCAACCCACAGCAATGTTTCACAATCTAGTAGAAAGTCCTCCCTGTACAGTAGAGACAGTTACTCCGACAAAAGCGGGGTAAACCCCCTTTAATACCATTGATTTCAGAAGAAACAAAGAATGAGCAGGTTTCCCAATATTTGTATCCATATAGTCTATGTGTGTGTGTGTATGTATGTATATACGGCCTTGGTTGTCCTCACTAACTTGTACAACTTGTCTCATCCTCATTGAGATTGTATCCATCATGGCAGCGGCAGTAAAAGCTCTGGAGCACACTCACACACTCGTGCTCACAGCTGTCGTTCCCAAACGAACAGTAGTCGATCACTGGAATGGGGAAAACAGTACAAACAGTTTTTCATTACAGACCTTTCGAGCATATGTATTTAACCGACTGAGGGCAGTGAATTCACTCTCTCTGTAAAGTCTAAACAGCATGAGATGAACTACAGTATATTTATTAATTAAACTTGTACAAGTACAAGGGAACAGATCAATGAACAGAAACATAGTGCTTTATAAACACTATGCATGGGGTTGTGCATGAATACTCAATAAAGATTTGGTCTGGGCAAAATGAAAATTATGTTTTTCAATACTGTGCACCAACAACAAAACTGGGTGTAAAATTTGTATGTTTACCTACACATGTGAGACAGATATAATGCTGCCTACTGTATGTTACAGTAAATCTGGAGCAAATATATGCTGGATAATTAGCAATAAATGATTTGACGTACACAAAAGTGTCGTATTTAGACTAATATGGGCAATATTATAGAGCTACACATACAGACGTATGACATTAGGTCTTAAGTGCAGTCATCAATAATGGACTGCGTGCATGTAGTCCTGCATCATGTATTTGTCTGCCAGTGACATTGACACTAACAGGATGACTCATGGAGGACGTCACCGCTTGCCGTTGATAATGATGATAATTTAGAAAATCCGGATTTAGAAAATGTTTCTTTTATACACCAGGAGCAAGGAACTCTGATCCACTGGTGTTTTCCCAGCTTTAATGTTTTAAGGAACAATTTGGTCACCAGCCCACCTTCCCAACTCCCCAAATCACCCCAAAAGTACTGGATGGAGCACCATCATTCCAGAGAACACAGTTCCACTGTTCCAAACTAAATACATGCCTGGCATTGACTTGGTGCCAATAACTTCATGTTTATCTGCTCCAGAGAGCCCTATTCTATTGACAGTATTTCTCTACAGGCACTAGACAAGCTGTGTGTGCAATTGCACATCTGTGTCAGCAATGGGTGCAACATTAAGTAGCTGAACGTATTCATTAGAAGGGGTGTCCACAAATAGGACATATAGTGTATGTTGATGTCTGGTGTATATAGTTACTTTTAGTGCATTTTGTTTCAAAGGCCTTTTGCATTTCTATTCAGTCTTTTCACATTCATGGCTGTAACAAGCACAATACTGTGGTGTTTCTGTTATTTGGTCCACCCTTGTACACACAGCATGTCAGTAAAATTGATCAAAAGAAGCATGATTGGCTTAGTTGCCCCTACTAACTTGTGCAGGTCCTCTTGTCTTCATTAAGAATGTATCCCTCATCACATCGACAGTTAAAGCCATTAAGGACACTCACACACTCGTGCTCACAGCTATCATTTCCGAAAGAGCAGTAGTCGATCACTGGAACAGGCAGAGAAAGGTTAAGAGATTCTTGTGGAAGAGAAAGAGGATTAGTAAAACAAAACATCCCACCAGAACACGGGCAGCCCCTGGACAGTGCAGGTTTCAGTTAATCCCTTCAGTGAACTGAAGCTGAAATTTCCTCTTTCTGAACATTAAAAGTCATAAACAAGCATTACCAGCATGTTTACTTTATAGTTGTATATCTACATCTATTATTTATAATTTTATATCTACATATATCTCAGATATATATACATATTGTATACATTTTTACATATCTTTAATATTTTCATATGAATATATATAAACTTAACTAAATAATTACTGGAATATGCTATCCCACTCATCTTCATGTTACAGTTAGAGTCTAAGCGCAGACCTGTTTTCTCCATTGTACTGGATTTATGTATGTTTTTGGGTTCTGTGGATTTGGTCTTGTAATGGTTTAAGGGATAAACCAGATGGTGACAGTAGACTGTTTTTCTTTCCAGGAACAAAATGCATGAAAGAGATTCTATCCTTCTGTTTAAACATTAGTTTTGCAAGTATATTAAATGTACCATAACATGAATTTATTGAGTATTTCAGTCCATTTAAGCTGTTATTTGATGTATAAATAGTCAGTTTGTGATTTTGACTGTAGTTCAAGATTACAAGCCTATTTTACACTCTTATTCTGCCTCAGAACGGAACATCCTATTCTGTTAGACTGTGTTGCAGCTTTAGGTGTCAAAAGGCTTTCTTTAGTGGACAGGGTATATGTAGATTTTAGGGGTATAAATATATCAACCAAAGACTGTTGGGTAACAGTTTTTTTGAAGTAGGATCAGCAATATTTGAGCTTTATGGTTTGTCACTTCCATGTCCTGACCTTTCATTACTCAACTACAAAGTTTAACACAGTTCTAGAGCAGTAATCTTCTGTAATTGATTCAACAGATTTGTCTGTATGTCTATGTGTGTGTGTGTGTGTGTGTGTGTATCCATGTGGCACTGACTGGTACAGGTCCTCTTGTCTTCATTGAGTGTGTATCCAGTATTGCAGTCGCAGGTGAAGGACCCAGGGGAGCTGATGCAGATCTGTTCACAGTCATGTTTTCCATCCGCGCACAAATCAATAGCTATGAAGTAAAAACAGCCAAAGTAAATACACAATTTTACACATTTTAACCCTTTAACAGACATTGTAATCACATGGAAGGTCTTTTTCATGATCAAACTGCTCTAAGAATAACTTGGCAAAACCCATATTTAGACTGGAGACCAGTTTAAGATAAAGTCATCAGTATTTTTTGCTACCAAATGCTACCAAACTTATAACCATCAATTAAGGACTAAAGCACTCTAGAGCACCTCAGCTGTGGATTCTAGTCCAGTCAAACTAACAACCTTTCCAACCTTTCCTTTCCCAAGCCTGCTCTTCTAACCTTTTGACCATTATATTATTTTATATTTGACAATTATATGTGTCCAAACTGGTAGCATACCTGTACAGGTCTTGCCATCATCATTGAGTGTGTACCCGGGCAGACAGAGGCACTGATAGGAGCCAGGAGAACTCTCGCAGATGTGATCGCAGCCATGGTCAGACTCAATACAAAGATCAATTTCTGCAAAATCAAGAAAGCTGTGATTTACAACTCAATGTGAATATTTCTCATTTTTGCACCATCATATCAACAAAAGCACTGGATTGTGCATTACGAATGTTGGTTTATAGTGAGTGTGTCAGTTCAAATGCAATTTACAAGTGGGAAAACTGGTATTCCCAGGTTTCTGACTGGAGTATTACAGATTATCTCCAAAAAACATTGTGAATATATCACTAATATTCAGTGAATCCCAACCTCTAGTGAAAACCTGAATCTAAATCAACTATTTAACAACTGTTAAACAATTAAAATCAGAATTTCTACTTAAATTTAAAGCAAATGCTCTGGTTAAAGCAGAGGTTCCATCATCCACAACTGATATCAAAAACTCACAAAACACCTTCTCTTAAATTAAACATAAATTAAAAGCTAAACAAGTATTATTTATCACTAACATGCAGCATTCAATACACTGTTTGGGGATTAGGGTTGGGGCTAGGGCTTAGAGTTGGCCATTTGTGTGGTTTTGTTTCCAGAGGGATGACACTCAACAGAGTATAGTTTTGTTCTAATTATGCCATAGAAACATTGCAAACTCAAGTATTTTGATCCCACTCTTTGTCCATTTGGAAGTAACTGTCAATAGTCTGTGTCATAGCTTCATGTGTACCCACTTTCCTTTGCCTAATCTATTCCATTGCATTCACCTACCACGTAAGAAGTGCACCCTGCTTCTTTTTAACACAGAGAAACCACTATGAATTATTTGGTTAATAACAGTTTAGCATATAGAGTCACACAGAGTTCCATTGTTGGGGTCTATTAAATTGATGTGAATTGTAAGAGCAATGATATGTCACAAGGGTGAAGAACTGATGTGTGGCATGAGACATAACCAGGTGTACATTTTAGAACCCATCATCCAACCACTCCAACCTGCAACCTGCCAAAAAAGTCTAAAGTTCTTCTGTCTAAGAACTGGAGTTTGAGGACAGCACACTTACTACAGAGCTTGTCTTGGAATTGGAGCCCAAATTGGTGAATGAGATCGAAGCTCTCCACAAGGAACACATGATCTTCAAAAGGCGGGGATGCCATGGCTCTCAGTGATGTCATGTCTGCTCTGGCAACACCCACAGCGTAAATCTCAATGCCGGACTCTCTGGCAGCTGCTGCCACCTCAGCCACGCGATCCTGAGGGCGTCCATCAGTCACAATGATGGCTACATGAGGAACGTTGGGCCGAGCTCCCTCTGCAGTGGAGAAGGCCACATTCATGGCATAGCGAATGGCCAGACCTGTCATGGTACCTTGTGCCAGAGGAATGATCTCGTTGATGGCCTTCACCATCTGCTGGTGCGTGGAGAAGTCTTTTAGAGAAAAGACGTTTTGAACCTGACTGGAGTACTGAACAACACCAACGCGGGTGGCTTCCCGGCCGACGTCCAGCTCATGGATGATGTCAATCATGAACTTGCGCATCGTTTCGAACTCATGTGGACGAACGCTACGTGAGCCATCAATGATGAAGACGAGGTCAACTGGACCTGATTTGCACTTCTGATCTCCAACTGTAAGAGTAGGACAAATGTGAGAGAGGGCAACGATTAGAAACAAAACTTTGAACTTGAAATCACTTTGTAAAACCAAATGCCAGTAAGCCCATTTTTCCTCTAATATTATTACAGATATGGAAATTACTTTGGAAGAGCTGTACATATAGCATAGCATGCAAAGTATGAATGACCTATTAAATTCAGAGTATTTTTGCATTGTAGAACTAAACACTGCTGTATATACTGTATCTGATATAATTCATATACACTGACCAGCCATATTATGACCATCTCCTTGTTTCTACACTCACTGTCCACTCTCCACTTACAATACAGGAGCTGATGTGGTGGTGTGATAGTGTGTGTTGCACTGGTATGAGTTCAACACTCCAGGAGCACTGCTGCGTCTGACCCATTCTTACAAGAGCAACAAACACTAACGCACCCCCATGTCACTGTCACTGCAGTGTTGAGAATGACCCACCACCTAAAATAATACCTGCACTGTGCTGGTCCTGACCACAGTAGGCCAACAAAGTATGCAGAGAAACAGATGAACTACAGTCTATAATTAGAGAACTACAAAGTACCCCTGTATTGTCGGTGGAGCTGATAAAATGGACAGGGAGTGGGAAGGAATCACAATAAATGATTGAGCATTTTTTCATTTTTGCTAAAATGATTAGCAAAGAGATGGTTTAATGAAGTGTTAGATGCAGAGCTGTGAATTTCATTATAATTGTCAGAAAAAAATACTGTTTATTGCACTATATATTGCAATACATTTAACATGTCAAATGCCTCATTCTGGAAATTAAATAAACTGCAATATTTGTACAATAAATATTATACAAAGCATAATTTATATACAAAGTATCATTTTTATTGTTTTGCTTATTCACAAAAACTGCTGTTGTTAACTGAATAAAATAACAAAGAACTAATATGATGATTAAATCCCAATGTTTGATGGTAAATGTTAAAATAGCCTCAGTTATCACCTTCCAGCAGCTTTGTTCATGTTAGGATGTGGTTCTGAAATAGACTGACCTGCTTTAGGTCTCGCTTCCATGATGGCCACTAAGGCCAGCAGCACACAGACACATATACACAAGTGTCTCATTCTGGGTGCAGGGTCCTGGCCTCAGCCTTTGCTGTGCAATCAATCTGGCCTTGTTTCTGCAAGAGGGCGAAAGAAAGAAAGTGAGGATTATGGGTCAAATGCACAGACCATATATTTCAGCAACAGCCACTCATTCCAGCTTGGTTCAGCAATAAAATGACAACAGCAAACAGATGTCCTGCAGCAGCCACTGTGCTCGTTTCAAACAGATGCTGTTAACGGAGAGGAATTATTCAAGTCCTGAATTGTGTACATGACAGCAGAGTGCTAGTTCAAACACACTGCCCAGGGTAAGTGCAGGAAAATAACAATGTCTGGAACGCTCAGGTTGTAAAGGTCTTGCTGCCAGAAACATCAGTCTTCACAAGCAGCCTTCCCTCTTCAAAGTGTCTGAGAGGGAGAGTTATCAGTATCTGTGGAAAAAGAGAGGTCTGAAACAGGGCAATGAGTAAGGCCTTGGCATGGACGTCTGTTTCTGAATGCTCCAGTGTATAGGATCTGCCTACCAGGACATAAAAGGCCAAAGCAGAGCTGTGATGATACACCTCATCCCCAGACGATTACCAATATCCATTACGAGTAGCAAGTGAGTGTGGCATGCCCTTTAAGACTTGTCAAACAACCTGAATAAGAGTTTGGGACCCTCAACCGTACCTTAATATTTGATTCAGCTCCCAGTTCTAATGTTTTAAATAAAATGTATTTGAATAATCTTCAAATTCTAACCATCTATTAAAAATAATTCTAATATCATCCAGGTTTCACATCATCATAATAATCCACTATGAAGCTGCAAAAGTAAATTTAGATGTCCAGGGTGATCAGCAGAACTGAAGAACCTCAAGTTTTAATAAAATTAAGAACATCATACTTTATGATTGTTTTAGTGTATACTACACTCATTAAACTAGAAAAATAGTTGCACTCAGAAAGAACTTCAATGCACTTCAGTGGTGTTGTGCCAGACTGTTAACAGAGTCACGCAGGTCTTCAGTGAAAAGTTCCGCTTTTGTCTTGGTGAAGATCAACTAAGCTGCCAGCACTGCTGCTTGGTTTGAAGACACAAATACTACACCATGGTCAGTTAAAGCACCAGACCTATCCCCGATTGAAAATGTGAAATGCTATTGGACATGCCATCAACACCTACTGCAAAATCAGCAAGAACTGAGTGAAAATATTCAGCTGCATTATGCCTGGTGCCATACTGAGAGACACTACTTCTATATGTGTAGCTCAATAAATATTGCCCAAATCAGTCTATATTTTAATTCATTTATTGTTCCTGGTGACCTGGTGAACTTCCTTCCCAGTAGCAATGCAATCACACACTTTCTTCTGGATGCAACTATTGGTAGTTTTTTGGGGGATAATGAATTTATTTAATAAAATAGCCATAATACTGATTATGATTATTTTTATAACAGCATTGATTATAAAAATATGAATTGGAAGAATGATTTCAAACTGTTAAATGGTAGTGTACACTGCTGCTACATCAGGGTGGCTGCTATGGTGTTATGATTTACTTGCTATAGTATGCCAGGTTATTGCTATGATTTGGTTAGCTAAGTGGATGCTAGATGGGTGCCGCTTATGGGTGCCGCTTAGTCGCTGTGGTACCCTATGTGGTCGGCTGGGTTTTATTATGTTAATTATTATTGTCACATAAGAAGAGTGCACAAATTCTGTATCCAGTTCTATCCTTTGAAACTTTTTAAAGCTGTTGCTCTGTGGAAATCTGTACATCTAATACCATCCTGGATTTAACAAACAGACCCAACAATCAGGAGCTGGAATGGGGTCAATATCTCCAAAACTACTGGACGAGTTAAACAACAAAACTATAACAGAAAGTTAAACAGAAAAAGAAGAAGAAAATAAATTTGATTATATATCATATGATCAAATAAATAAGTGCTAATAATTGTAATGAACAACATTTGTACTGTGGTTATTAAATGCATTTCAGATCTGAAAGAAGTCAGTGGAGGTAACAGGGTTCAGGCTTGTGTGGCTCAGATCCTGGTTTAGAGGTGATCTCTGTTTGCTCTGCGGTTCCTTTGGGTTTCCATTGAAATTCTGCACAGGGTCTGTTTCAGCTGCATCCAGCCAATCAGCAGACCCTCCCCAGTGTCCCACTGATACAAAGAGCCCTGTGTGTTGGTGAGCTTCATGTTAAGATAACTAGCCCTGGGTGAAGGGCTCTTGAATCGCTCACACACACACACACACACACACACACACACACACACACACACACACACACACACACACACACACACACACACACACACACACACAATTTATAAGCCTTGCCATATTTAATATGTAATATTTTGATAGAAAGAGAAGTTTGGATTTCTGCCACAGTGTTATGTAACAGCATAACATCAGCCCTACTGGAAAATCTGACTCTGACTCTACTATCATGAAAGCTTTTAAGGCTGGGTTAAGTTGATATATCTCAAATGTACCATGGTATCACAACATCGGATGATATTTAAGTTAGCATTAATACACTGGCATGCCAACAGTCATAGGATAGCAGTATATACATTGATGTGGAGTTAACTCATACTTCATAACTCATAATCATACTGTAAGGTTGTAAGTTGTAAGGCCAGCATGCTCATGGCAAGGCAATGTGAATTACTGGAGTTTGGACCCTAGAGCACTGGACTTGTCCTAGAGTTATCAACAAGGCACTGCAGAGGCTGGTGGTGGTTGTGTACTGGTGTGGGGTGTATTTTCATGACATGGGTTGGGGCTCACCTAATACATCATTTATGGTGTGGCCTGCATATTCACTTGACATGAGCCCAATAGAGCTTTATGGGAAGTAGAAAAGAGGTCTGTTCACATTTGAGATCCTGCACCTACAAATATGTTGGTTTGGCTCAACATCCCTCCCTCAACATGTCTTCTGTCCATTTGTGGAATCAAAGCAAGCTGCTGTACATCGCCAGGCTAGAGGAGGTCCTACACATTACAAGTTCCTGTCCCAAGAATTTTCTGTGTAAGGTTAATTAGATGTGCTTCCAATGAGTGATCACTCCTTTTTGGTTGCTCTAAAAATGACATCAAATGCATCCAGACTGAATGCACATTTATACTAAAAATAAGGACTTACTATTGGATTTACTGGACTTAACTTCCAGACTGGACACACAACAGTAAACACTCAACAGAATAAAAAAATTAAAACAAAGAACACTATTTTACGGACAATATTAGGATTTTTATATCATTAAAAGACAAAAACAAGCATTTGAAAACAAGTTTTCATTTGGGGTAGACTGTCGGGAACACTCAAAGACCCACCGAGACCCAGGGGTGCCATGAACCGGAAGCTGGTGGAACACCAGTGTCACTGTCTACAGTCAAGCCAGTCAAGCCAGCTCAACTGAACATTCTTTGAAATGCTAACCTATAAAAAATGGATGGGCTTCTGCTAGTGTTGAGTTTGAACGCATGAAGGTTCAAAGATCTACAGGTATGTAGATCTTGCAACAGTTATGAGGGTGGTGCTACAGGTATGGAGGTATGGAGGTGCTGCTACAGGTATGGAGTTGCTGCTAGTTATGGAGGTGCTGTTACAAGTATGGAGATATTGTGTCTCCTCTAACAACACCTGTAGCACCAACTCATTGGTCATCAGTTTGCTCACCTTTACTCCACTGGTCTTTGTGGCTAAACAACTCAGGATTTTCTTATTTCACCTTAATGTTTTTCTTCACAAGGCTTTTTCATTGTCCATTTGGTTGACCTGCAAACTTTAGTCAACCCTGAAGTTGTTGATTATGGACCAGGAGCTTCTTTCGTGGACAGAAGACTCTCAGTCTATGGCCCATGTGTCCTGAGCAGCATTCATTACCACACACACCACTTTCAAATGTATTTACTCCAGGTTACTCATGGTAATGATTTTATATATATAATTTTTAAACATCCATAAAAATGACCTTTCTAAAGATTTGTATCAATATATATACACACACACATACATACACACACACACACACACACACACACTATCAGTCTCTCTCTCTCTCTCTCTCTCTCTCTCTCTCTCTCTCTCTCTCTCTCTCACACACACACACATGGACCAGGGTTGATAAACTTATTTAGTTCTCAACTAATAAGTTTAAAAATTCTAATCTGGACTTAGTTTTAAACTAGATTTTGTTCTGTTTTTCACACTAAATGTTAGATATAAACACACACACACACACACATATATATATATATATATATAAACAGCTGTTAAATCTACTTTTGTAGTAAAATAAGTCATTGTTAATAAGAGGAGAGAATAACTTCTTATGGTTATAGCTGTAAAATATCATTACTCTAAAAGGTCAGAGCTTATCATTACAAAAACAACTGCACGTGTGCTCTGAAAGAGAAGAGAACCCCCCCACAGAACCTCACACAGAACAGGTAAAGAAACTAAGAAGCACATGCTCTCTGACAAGCTGAAAGTAATGGCTCCAGATTTTATACTCCTCCTTTGGGAACGGAGGCGGTAATGCAACTTCCATCTCACTGTGCTGCCGCTCACAAAGCTACACAGTGGTCAAAACAGCTGGTGTGCTGCCTCTGAGCGGAAGCAGAAACATCCTTATACAAATAAGCATGAATTTACTGAATAAACAAACATACACTACAGATATGCTTGTCTTTGTTTCTTTCTGTTAGGCCTACCAGAGCAAGATTTCACCCTCGCTCCCTTAGAAGAGAACTGCACTGAAAATGGTTTTGGAGCATTTCTATTGGTCTATTCATTATGAATTATATATATATATATATATATATATATATATATATATATATATATATATATATATATATTCAGAGTCAGGTTCTATACACTACTACTACTACTACTACTACTACAAATAATAATAATAATATTAATAATATTACTACTACTAATAATAATACAATTAATACTGCTGCTACTACTGCTATTACTTCTACTACTACTACTGCTGCTATTGCTACTACTGCTACTACTACTACTAATAATGAATAATATTACAGACTTATCTACTTTACTTTATTCAATATTTAAAAAAAATAGGGTAATAGATGTTAAATAATGTACTGTAAATCTGTTAAAAACTGTTTTAAGATCTTCAGCTGGAGATTTGACCTCCACAATTAAATTTACTGCATGTTAATATTTTTCAGTGCACTACAGTGTCTTTTTTGCATACAACCTTACAGTTTCAAGGGGATCATATGTAGTGTCCTACTAATTATCTTAATTCTATGAAGCGTTAAAATATATCTATAAAGAAAAGACACTGCTAAAAATTCAAAGCAGAAAGCATTCAGTATTCATTCCTATTTGGACCTTAGTCCTTCTATTTACTTGTATCTGCTATTGTTTGCTAAGCTGGGGGGGGGCATGAGAATGGCACACCTGAGTACAGGTCGCTATCTCAAAAAGCAAACGTACATGAGGGGTAACGCACACTGCCTGGACTTTAATTGCAATGGCAAAGCAGCAGGTGATGGACACGTTTGCAGCAGAAATCTACATCTATGTACTGCAGGTAGTTTAGAGGAGCAGGAACAGGTAGACTGAGCTGAAAGTTCAGACGAGCATGAAGCTGAGCAAAGGAGCAGATGAAGATACCGGGAGAGCCACATCACTGACAGACATGCAGGACCAAAAGAAAGCCAAGAGAGAGAGTGGTGAGTGACAGCATTCCCAGATCAGACTGATCTGTAAGGGCGAGTTTTCCATAGGACCACTGCTTAAGAGTCCTATTTGAACTTTTCAACTAGATTTTGGAGCATTGCTGTGAGGATTTGATTGCATTCAGTGACAAGAGCCTCAGTAAAGTCAGCATGTTGGACTACTATGACATTCCATAGTTAAATACCTTTAGATGGACCAGTTTCAATGTGCAGAAAAGTATTCAGTTAATTTGTCTCTGTATTGTTTATGGATTACAATGTAGCTCCACCAACTGGATATATTTTGAACTGCAGCAACATACATGGACGATACACAGCTTTAGGGCCTGGGGTTGTGGGTTCGATCACTACTCTGGTCACTGTGGGGAGTTTGGTGTTCTTCTCATGTCCAGGTACTCTGTATAGGGAGAATTTAGTTTCTGTCATTCCTCTGGGCCAGAGCACTATTAATGCAGTATGGAACTCACAAGAACCCCTCTACAAAACTGTGTAACGCTAGTGAGCCAAGGCACATTCAAGTAAAATTATGTAACACTACTCTACTGCATCAGTCATGCCTAATATCAGGCAGGGACTAAAAGGAAATAAAGCATCCCAGCACTGAGCTGTGAAAGAGGGGAACTGTGTTCCACTGATGGCGCTCTATCCAATTCTTTTGGGATGAATTGGTAAATTGGGATGAGGTGGGGTTGTGATCATCCAAAATCCTAAACTCACACTCTTGTTGCTAAATGCAATCAAATCCTCACAGCAATGCTCCAGAATCAGTGGGAAATCATCCCTGGACAGTAGAGACAGGCTACATTTCTTCACATATGCTTATGAGAACACATGATAAACTGTTCAAGCTTCTAACAGCAGAGGAGCCCAGAGGAATCTCCGTGGGGTAAACCATCGCTGTGTAAACATTCTGCTCAGCTTGACTCGGGGCACCAGGAGGAAAAAAAAGAGGAGGATGGAAAGAGTAATGAGGGAGGCCTCGCTGTAGAGAATCAGAGAGCTGTGTTTCGATTGCGTGGGGTTGACTGACAGCTACACAGTAGAATCAGGTTAGGAAACAGCAGCTTCTTGTTTGGAAGGGATTGGAAGCAGATGTGGAACTTTGCTACTGTTAGTGGTCTCACTGTGGCTTTGTCTCCAGCCAGCCACTGTGCACCTAATACGATTGCAAAAACTGGTCTTAGAACTGATCTGGGACCAGTTTCTGCAACTCCACACTATTAGTGGACCCTTTGAGAGGAGGGCCATTCAAGTATAACTAGTGGTGCTGTTCCACTGCATGGAACCTACACTGCATTTTTAAGGCAAATTTGATCCCAGATACATGGAACCAGGTACTTTGTTGTAGCTGATCTCTTGCAGTTCCGTGGGAGCCAACCTTGCAGAGCTGATAGGCCGGAAAGAATCTTCACCCTACGAGACACAATGCAGACATACAGCACTATTGCTGCACTATGTACTGTTGTGTAATGCAATTTAGGTTGTGTTGTATCGTGATGCTGCCAAATGAACATCACTATTACTGCACACTATTACATCACTGCACACCTATTAGGGTAGCTACCAAAAGCAAATCCTTTACTCTCATAACATTGTTGCTTCAAACAAAAGGACCATTTTAAAACTGGAAACCTGTTCAAATAACGATCAACCAGTACAACCAATGACTGTATATTAAAGATGGATGACGTTTTCCAGTCCCTTCCATTCTATAAAAATGAAGCCAAAATTACTCGTCATGTTGTCTAATTTGCAACGAGTCCAGAGACCAGAGGCGGAGCCAGACTCACCTCCTTATTCCATGGAAGCCTGAGACTTCCCTCTCAAATCCTATTGTCTCTGGTCACCAAGGCTGTCAATTACTTCATTCCTAAGTGCAACCTGGCGTTCTCCTGATAACCCTGCCTTTTATGAATAAAGCTGAACAACTTTTAGAAAAATGACTTTAGAGGAGAAAAATGTGCCAATATTGATTGAATATGGTTTCAGAGAGACGATGCGCTGTCCATCTTTTATATACAGTCATTGTGTACAACCCATTGCTGTAGTGTTTTGTGACATCAACAGCTACATTTGTGTGTGTGTGTGTGTTTGTGTGTGTGTGCGTGTGTGTGTGTGTGTGTGTGTGTGTGTGTGTGTGTACCATGCAGTGGAAAAGTACCATTTATGAGATCAGTGAGGGGGTTACTGACTGGTCAGCTGTTCAAATGTCCATTGCTACTCACTCCCACCATCACAGATGTGCTATTTTACTCGGGGTCAGAGCTGGGTAATCCAGCACCAGAAAGAAAAATCTGCCTCAGGATTTTGTTCTGACTTCCTGGGTGGCTGAACTGCAGCTTAGACTGTCACTCAGATAAACAGCTTAGCCACAGCAGGGCCACCAGGCAGTCAGAACTTTCTGGACCTGGATTACCCACCTCTGCTCAGGGCTTATAAATGTCCACCCACTGTCACGTCTAATTGGAGCAAGGCTTTTTTGAGTTTACTGGTTTCGAAAGGAGGCGCTGCACTTAATCAGGCATTTCCCAGTAGACCACTTAAAAAGGTGCTACAAATGTTTCTTGAAGTGTTTCTTTATGGAACCAAAGTGGTTCTCCTATAACACTAGTCAATTTTCTTAACCCTTTAAACTCAGAACAACCACCAGTTGTGCCTTTGTTTCTCCATAAACGAACACCTCAGCCAGTTTATACTTTTTCATGTATTTACCAAGTAGTAATGTTCAGGCCATTAGTAGCATATATAGAGCATTTACAGATTATATAGAGAGATTATAGACTTTTTCTCTGGATATACTTTAATAACCTTCAACAGACTATTAACATTCTTCATCATTTTACAGCTGTGTAACTGTTTCCTTGGAGCAAACAACCAAAATGAGAGTCTGGAACAAACATAAAAAGCCTTAAAACTGAGTAAAACAATGAACACTATCTCTGCAGCTGTGAACACTATGTTAAAAGACCCCAAATATAAAATATAAAGTCCCTTTTTTGTATGAAGTGATCTTTAAGCACTTACAGTCATTCAGCCATAACTATAATCACAGATTTGAGAAAAGTCTATGAAAGCAATTGTGCAAAACATTCTGCTAGAAGCTAGTGCTGCAACAATACTAGAAATATAATGTCATACCACAAACCCTAGTGCTCACTGATCACTAATGGAAGCATAGTGTTGATAATGAATCACCAATGTGGCTTCATTATTGATATTATAAAAACATATCAAAATACAAAGGCATTTAAGTTCCATGGCATTTTTCACTATATGACATTGCACTATTAATCTGCAATAGATTCATTTATAAAAAACAGTAGAGTGAGTTTTATTCAAAGAGTACTGCACTTACGTCAGTTAAACTGGACTAAATATTCCTACATATTATAGTTTATAGTGATAAAATACATTTCTGATATATAAAGTGTAATGCAATTATAAAATAAAAATAAAGTTTATATTACATTTACATATATGCTAAATATGCCTATATATGGTATCAATCCAGTAAGTACTTTTATTCATCAAATGATCTGATCAATACAAAACTACTGATTTTCACACTTTTTACTGCTCACACACACACACACACACACACACACACACACACACACACACAAACACACACGCACACACACAGACACACAAACACACACACACACACACACACACACACACACACACACACACAAGTCCTGTCTCTGCAGCTATTAGGTTCATGCAGCAGGAGACAGACCTCCGTAATTAGTAATTATCCTCGAATCTCCAGGGAACATCTGCAATAGTGTGATTTTTGGTGCATCTCTCTCTCTCTCTCTCTCTCTCTCTCTCTCTCTCTCTCTCTCTCAGGTGTGCAGCTCGTGCACGCGCCTGAATCACCGCTCACTCACCTCAGTGACCTGCAGCAGCAGCAGCAGCCGGGATGGCTCAGGTAACACACACACACACACACACACTCAGGCTCCTGAGATGCGCTGTAGTGTCCAGTCCTCTCCACAGCGCGCTGGCTGATCAGAGACAGAGTGGACTGCAGGACATTAGTGTGAACTAAAACCAAGCACGAGGGACAGAAGACACGCCCCCTCCCACATCAACTGCACGAGACTCGTTTTTCAAAGTGATGTGTGTGTGTGTGTTTGTGTGCATATTGTGTGTTTGCGTGTGTGACTCTCTCTCTCTCTCTCTCTCTCTCTCTCTCTCTCTCTCTCTCTCTCTCTCTCTGTGTGTGTTTATCTGTGAACTGCTCTGTGAAGTAAATAAACTGTAATAAAGGCAGTCCTCTGTCTGTCTGTCTATCTATCTATCTATCTATCTATCTATCTATCTATCTATCTATCTATCTATCTGTCTGACTGTCTTACTGTCTGTCTGTCTCTGTCAGTTTATCTGTTTGTCTATCTGTCTGTTTCTCTGTTTGTCTGCTTGTCTATATGTCTGTCGGTCTATCTGTTTATCTGTCTCTGTCAGTCTATCTGTTTATCTATTTGTCTGCTTGTCTATCTGTCTGTCAGTCTATCTGTTTGTCTGTCTGTCTGTCTATCTTTCTATGTTTGTATGTGTCTTTCACTTTGTCTATCTGTGCATGTTTCTGTCTATCTTTGTATTTTCTGTATTTTATCCAAATGTCCATCCTCCACACGTCTCTCTGTCTGTGACTGTGTGAGATTTAGTTTGTGCTGAAAGCTGTTTAAGACATGAAATTATATATTTTTAAAAGACTAGGTCTTCCAGTTCTGCTCCAAAGTCACGATTTAAAACTTAGATTCATCCTTCTTGCCTCAGACAAAAGTCCTGATTGGACAGTTTTCCATTTTGTTAAAAAAAGAAGTGTAACACTTGTCAAAACCCTTTTGTTGCCAATTAAATGTAGAACAGAAAGACCTACAATTAGAGGCGTGGCCTATAAGGGTCTGCGGGTTCCCTACCGGACTCTGTCTTTTGGTTTTATTGTTGCATGACAACAGTCTGGCTCAGTAATAATGTTTAAATACATTATTAAGTTAATCATAAACATAATCATACATCATTTAAAACCTTGTATCTCCTAAATGGCAACTTTAGAGGAGAAAGAAACAAGTTTCCCAATTTTCAGTATGAATGGATATGAGACTTTCCAAGTAGATCGGGGTTAATACTGGAATTTCTACTGATCCATTCATCAAGTATCTTCCACACAATTTAATGGGCAGCTGAAGTTTGCTGTCCCAACAGCAGTTGACTGAATGATGGATAATGGGTTTATGTAAAATTTTAATGAACTGAACTGGTTTAAAGACTGAGCTTTGAGACTGAGGTTTGGGAACTCAGTCTGAAGTGCTCTTTCAGTGTAGAATAACATTCGCTCTGCCCCTTGACCCCTTATGACCTCCCAGTAAAATTGGAGGCTAAATTCAAACCTATTTGTCCAGGCTGTGTAAAGAGTGTTGTAGTCCTGTTTAATACAAATGTTTATTCTGACCTTAACACGTTTACACTGTAAATCCTAGTTTAGAAAGACAGACTTATTTTCTCATGAGGGCCAGAGTTTTATTTTATAAATCCAAAAACACAACAATTATAAAGGTATTGAGACAGGAAATGATCAAAAGGTTCATTATGCTGTGATCTACTGAGACTCTTAAAGACAGCTCTCTCTCTCTCTCTCTCTCTCTCTCTCTCTCTCTCTCTCTCTCTCTCCCCTCTCTCTCTCTCTTCCAGCCACAGACAATTATAAACCACATTCCACTGCTGAGACCTGGTGGTATGGAGAATAGAACCTCAGTAGGCTGCCATTTATGTGCAGGTTGGACATTTTGTGTCCTAAAAGAGAAAAAGCAAAACAACAGTTAGAGCTGGGAGTCGTGCACTAATTTAATGATTTCCGCATCACTGATATTTCCCAAGTGACATTAACCATAAACCCAATAATGAGGGTCAGCCAGTCACGTGCCTTTGTCAAATGTTCTACTCCACTGCTACTGCTACTTTCAGTAGCATCTAATAACCCAAACACTTAGAACACATTCATGATAAAAGTCTAGTTCTTCTCACTTCTTCTGTTCCGCTGCGATGGAACAGCCTCTCTCGTGATGAATGGTCCTTGAATACGCATTTTTGCAGGAGTCAGAGAGAAAAACCACCTTAAGCCTTATGGTTGCCAGTTAACTTTAAAGGAAAGGAAGGAATGAGAGTTTCTATTTACTAATGCAGCATCACTCACTTGGCCGGCTGTAAGCAAAGGAATGCAGGTCTTTCTGTTACAGGCTTGACGCCTGTCTTCTCCAGTTTCAATAGATTAGGAAGATTTGACCAAGAGCTACTGAATGGAGACTTGTGACACATCATCCCCTTCATATCCCACAATTGTCATAATCTATTAATATTCAGACGTTTGAAATCAGTGTTTTAATGTTCAGAGTCAGGTTCTACATACTACTACTACTACTACTACTACTATAAATAATAATAATAATAATAATAATACACATTACTACTCTACCAACATTACACACATTACTACTACCATTACGCCTACTACTACCACTACCACTACTACTACCACTACTCACTACCACTACTACTACTACTACTACTACTACCACTACCATTACCACTACCACCACCACCACCACCACCACCAACACCACCACTACCACTACCACTACCACAACAATAATAATACAACAACAATTAACATTACTCACTTCACCAATAATAACACACTATCATCACCACTAATACTCCCACCACCACCACCACCCCACCACCACCACTACACCACACCACTACCACTACTCACTCACCACCACCACCACCACCACCACCACCATCACCACCACCACCACCACCACCTCACCACCACCACCACCACCACCACCACCACCACCACCACCACCACCACTACTCACTACCACACCACCACCACCACCACCACCACTACCACTAATACAACAATAATAATAATAATAATAATAATAATAATAATAATAATATTACTACTTCTACCAATATTAATATTACTATTACTACTACTATTACTTCTACTACTACCACTACCACTACCACTACTACCACTACCACTACTACTACTACTACTACTACTACTACTACCACTACCACTACTACTACTACTACCACTACTACTACTACCACTACTACTACTACTACTACTACCACTACTACTACTACTACTACTACTACTACCACTACCACTACTACTACTACTACTACTACCACTACCACTACTACTACCACTACTACCACTACCACTACTACTACTACTACTACTACTACTACTACTACTACTATTATTACTACTACTAATAATAATAATAATACCATAACTACTACTGCTTTTACTATTACTATTAATACTACTGCTACTACTACTACTACTACTACTACTGCTATTATTATTACTACTAATATTATTACTGCTACTACTACTACTATTATTGTTGGAATGGTACACACATGGATTTGTTGGTCATCTCCTTCAAGTCAAAAGTGAAGGTGACCCCGTGCCATTCTGAGTTATTCCATGTCTCTCTGGCACAACACCATTGCAGTCTTTGATGTTGTTAAGGACAGTCATCATAATGTTCATGTCATGCTATGGTAATAACAGAAGAGCATTCCTCTTCCTGAGACCCTTCTCAAACTCTTCCAACTGCTTGAATAGTGTATGGCCTCTTCTCTGAGGCATACTTCTAGGAGAGGACTTATATAAAAGATGAGGATGTTTGTAATGTGCGGTGGATGAAGTAGTGAATTATTATTATAAATTATGAAAAATAAATCCAATGTTTACTACTCTGTCCACATGTACATGCCCAACCTGCATGCAGACTCTGATTGATCAGTGAGATGGAGCAAGGGTAACATCACTGACCTAGATATTGGGTTATAGAGGAAAATGAGAAGGGAGGGGCTGTTTTTCTCTTTCTTTGCTCACACAGTGTTCAAACTTCAGAATAAAATGTCCTGAGCAGGGATAATACTGATACATACATAAATAATAAAAATAATAAAGGACATCAGTTTTTGTTGTTTCTTTGTTAAGTATTTTGAAGAGACAATTATTATGAATATCCTTGTCAATCTAATTGTTAAAATAATCCCAAATTATTGCATTTTCACCTCATAAACAGGATTTCTGAGACATTAAGTGTTTCTCTTCCTTATAAGCAATTCATTTCTAAGATTTAAACATGTACATAATACACAATTTGTGTATAAATTGGCAACTTTGGCTGGTAGGATACAAAACCTTTAGGAAAGACCCTTCCCTGGATATCAGGGTCATCTTGCCAAATTCATCAGTCTCTTCAGGTTTATCTCAACAGCAGCTCCCAGCTTTGTGTATCTTATTCTTATCCATCTTATGTCTGCTCAGGAGTTTGTGACGACAATAGCATATAAATTCCAGGTTGAAAGAGTTTTGGGCTCCAATCATCATCAGTGTTTTACTATGGTTTTCAGAAGAATTAAGCTGAACATGTATTATTTAAATATAGTTTAATGGTAGATGAATGCATGCTGAGCAATATATTCCCCAATTCTCACTATTTGACCCTTCCATATAAAAATAAGGAGACAAATGTAGGCTCACTGGTGGATTTGGAAAGTAAATTAAGTCACAATATTTGTGTTGTAGGCATGGTATTCATATAAATATTGTATTGATAAAAGAATTGACCAATGAGACTGCTAAATTGGTTGTAACGACTAATACAGTACATGCATTACATACATTTACACAACATCACAAACCTCAGTAACCTCAGTTACTGAGACCTCAGTAAAAATAAGTCTTGTGCATCCATAGGGTGGATCAGAGTTTCTCCTCACTGTCGAGGGTAACCAGAGACTCAATGAGGGAGTACCTGCGGTTCAGACCCGACCAGTCAGTGCTCATCCTTCACTCAAAAGTCGCTCAGAAGTCCTATGGCAATGAAAAACGGTGAGATGACACTAAACATACCTGATAATAATGATGATAAATAAATAATATTACATAGTATATTGCAACAATCAGCCATAACATTAGTACCACTGACAGTAGCTCTTGTAAATGGTGTATATATTAGTCAGCAAGTGAACAGTCATTTCTCAAAGTTGATATGTTGAAGCAGGAGACATGGGCAAGTAGAACTAGAACTAGACTAGAACTAAACTGTGATGTTCTAGATGACTGGGTCAGATCATCTCCAATAGATCATGCAGGTTTTGTGGGGTGTTCCCAGTATGCAGTGGTCAGTACTTGGGAAAAAAAAAGAGCTTAAAGGAAGTACATGGGTTATTGGGCCCATGGTTTATTGATGGTCATGGAGGTCCTACGTCACAACTTACAGGATATTAAAGATATGCTGCTAATATTAGTCTTGGTGCCAGATACCACAAGGCACCTTCAGAGGTCCATGTCTTGAATGGTCAGATCTATCATGTCCGCACGCGGAGGATCTACTCAATATTAGGCAGGTGGTGCTAATAGTATGGCTGATTGGCGTATAGTATAATGTTGTATGGTATAGTGTAGCACAGGGGTAGGTAACCCTGGTCCGGGAGCCTCAGCTTTCTGATTTCTCGAGTACATTATAGCATAGAATAGATTTATATAGTATCATATGATATAGTATGGTATATATTACAGTATAAGACAGAATAGAACAATAAACAAATCTTTATTCCAAAATGTTTTATTAAACTTTATTAAAAATAAAAACTATAATATAAAACATAACATATATATAAGTATTCACAGCCTTTGCCATGACCCGCAAAACTGAGCTCAGGTGCATCTTGTTTCCACTGATCATCCTTGAGATGCTTCTACAGCTTGATTTGACACCTGTGGTAAATTCTCTTGATTGGACATGATTTGGAAAGACACACACCTGTTTATATAAGCTCCCATAGTAAACTGTGCATGTCAGAGCACAAACCAAGCCATGAAGGAAGTAGACTGTGGACCAAAGAGACGAGATTGTATTGAGACACAGATCTGGGGAAGGTCGAAATAAGCACAGTGGCCTCCATCATAGGACTCTTCATAGACCTCGTCACCTGGCCAAACTGAGTGACTAAGACGTAAGAGATAAGAGGGCCATTGCTCTGTGGAGAGAGGAGAACCTTCCAGAAGGACAACCATTTCTGCAGCATTCCCCCAATCAGATCTGTATGGTAGAGTGGCCAGACAGAAGACACTCCTCAAAAAAGGCACATGACAGCATGTCAGCCTGTCTTCATGGTGTCTGCCTGGACAGTCAAGAAGTACCTAAAGGACTCTCAGTCCATGAGAAACAAAAATATTTAACTTTTTGAACTGAATGTCAAGCATCATGTCTGGAGGAAACCAGGCACTGCTCATCACCTAGCCAATATCATTCCTACAGTGAAGCATAGGGGTGGCAGTATCATGCTGTGGGGATGTTTTACTGAGGCAGGAACTAGGAGACTAGTCAGGATCGAGGGAAAGATGACTGCTGCAATGTTCAGATACATCCTTAATGATAACCTGTTCCAGAGCACTCTGGACCTTAGAGTGGGACAAAGTTTTAACTTCCAACAGGAAAATGAGCCTATGCACACAGCCAAGATAACAAAGGAGTGTCTTTTGGACAACTCTGTGAATGTCCTTGAGTGGCCCAGCCAGAGCCCAGACTTGAACCAAATTGAATATTTCTGGCGATATCTAAAAATGGCTGTGAACTGATGCTCCTCATCCAATTGAGCTTGAGAGGTTCTAGAAAGAAGAATGGGAGAAATTTCCCAAAACCAAGTGTGCCAATCTTGTAGCATCATAGACTTGAGGCTGAAATTGCTGCCAAAGGTGCTTCAACAAAGTATTGAGCAAAGGGTGTGAATATGTATGTACATGTTTTATTTTTGAGGGTTTTTTTACAAAGATTTAAAATGTGTATCACTTTGTCATTGTGGGGTTTGTGTGTAGAATTTTGAGGGAAAAAATGAAATCCATTTTGAAATAAGGCTGTAACATGAAGAAAACGTGAAGTGCTGTGAATACTTTCCGGATGCACTTTAGTTTAGTATAGTACACTATTGTATTATAGTATTAGTACTACATTATAGTATAGTATGTCATGGAAGCCTAAAATTTACTATATCTCCAGACACACATTTCTGTTATGCTGTAATGTTCAAGTGCTCAGCTGCAAAAGTAAAACATTAGTAGTTTAATTTTATTTAAATAGCCAATGTTAACTGGTCAGTGAAGTTAAAGTTATTATATTAGGAGAAATGCCTGGTGTGGTGTTTAATGGTGGTTAAATGGTCGACTTGTAATGATCTGTTTTTCGTTGTTTGTGTTTTATTACAATATTCTGTCCTTTTATTCTGTCTTTTAACGTGCCCATGTCCATTAATGTCCACCTATAACAACTAATCTTATGTACAGATTTTTCTGCCCTCCCCCATGTGTGTATCTCTGTGGGGCAGGATGGAATCTCAGACAAGAGCATCTTAAAGGTTTGTGCCTAATATACCAATAAGTATATGGTTACATTCAGCCAAGGGTCAGCCATATTTATTTAACCTTCACTCAAAACAGCTGTTAAGTTCTTCGAGAAGATTAGACAAGATAATTAGCTTGAGTTTAGAAGGTGAAAGTTTCCAAAACTGGAATTTACTCAAAGAAAAAATCGAACCCCTCACAACCCCCTGCAAGACCTAGTAGACCACCAACATTGATAAACAATAAATAGTCTCCAATGTTTAAGACAGAAGAAAGAAATTCCAGCTCCACTCTCACGTCAGATCTGAGAACATCTGCAGATGTTTGTGTTCATCCTTCCACTGTGAGAAGACCACTCAGCGCTGTAGGTCTGACAGAATTGGGGAGCTGATCAAGAAGCTCTTACAAAAACAAACAGACCAATCAACCAGTTGATGCTGCTGCTGCTCTCAGAACATCAGACTGACCACCCCTGAATCCAAACCTCAACATCATTGAATGTGGTTGGGAGGGCTTGGATGGTAAGATGCAGAAAATGTTCTGACGGTTCTGGAGGTGTGGAGAAATCTCAAATGTGAAAAAGCAGTTAGAATGGAAGCTATAAGGTAAAGGTGGAGCTATAAACAGTCAAAGAGTTGAATGTAGATTTTTCTGGTGTAAACTGTGTTAATTATGTTTTCTGAGGTTTTTGCTCAAGAAAAGGAACTTTTTTTAGTTTTGACTGAAAAGGAAATGAGTGTTTTGTGTCTTTGCACAATAAATGTAACTCTTTAGGTTCTAAGGGCTCCGTTGGACGGCATTCCAAATAATTTCTCTCATAATGATATAGATACACTTTATGGACAAAAGTATTGGGACACATATATATCATTCCTACAGGAGCTGTTGTGCTACAAATCCGGGGGCATTAATATTGGTTAATATAAAGTTGGAGGTCTAACAGCAGGTTTGTAATTCATTGGAGACTTGCATTAGGCTCCTCAGCACTTGGCAACCTCGCTCTGTAACTTGGTCAGACACTTCATGGCTGAGTTGCTGTGGTTCCTTAACACTTCCACTTTTTAATAATACCAGTTACAGCTGATCATGGGGGTTGATTCTGTACTTCTGTGGCAATTGAACAGAAGTTCATTTGATAACTGCTATAATAGTAATTGATTATTTGGTCTTAAAATTAATAACTGAATATTTGAATATTAAGCCTAGAGTCTGAGGAATTATTTGATTTAATCTATACTATCTCTCTCTCTCTCTCTCTCTCTCTCTCTCTCTCTCTCTCACTCACTCACTCCCACTCTCACACTGTTTGCCAGCATCAGGTCTTGGTGAGTCCAGCTGTCGTCTATGTGGGTATATGGGTCTGGACAGCTCCCCTGGGCCACAGGCAGACAGCTTCAAGCTGGGCTTTGAGGAACAAACAGACAAGAGGGTGAGACAGTACAACAGCCCCCCAAGATCAAAGCAGAACAGACCATGTGAAGTTGATCTAACATGGCTGTACTGTTAGAGATCCAGCTGGAGATCCAGCTAGGGACACTGTCAGCCATAATGAAGCATGATGGAGATTCAGGATTCTCTAAGAGACGTCTCTCTAACCTGTCAGATACACAGCGCTCACTCGTCAGCAGTATCTTATCTCACCACAGCTGCTCATTTGAAATACGACCACATTTGACAAAACAGAAGGGTTTTCTGCTGAAGGCAATGGCTTCTGCCCTCGTAAATGCCGTGTTCTACTGAGGTCACGAGAGCTTTGGGATAATTAGCTGAATTTCAACACCTCCTTGTTCAAACACCAACACTGTTTTCTTGTTTGAGCTAACACCTGCACTCTAAGCAGAACAGGTTCTTTGTACTCCTAAAAAGTGGTTTTAGACATGTAACAAAAGTGGACCCATTATGGTGTTATATAGAACATCTACAAGACCTACCAGTCTGATAAAAACTTCAGTCAGGCAGAAAACCATTAAAACAGTTTATATAAAACACTGCCTTTGGTAAAGAACCGTAGAAAGAAGGACGGGGCTGCTCTCTTTGAGTAGCAAATTTAAGTAGCATAGGATCTCCTAGAAATAACATCTGGGATGTGTGACTGTCTCTCTTCTAATTTTCTGGTGAATAAAAATATGTCAAACTATGCAAACATCCCACTTAAATGGCCTAGGGTTCTAAAGCTTCAACTCTTTGTTAAATATGGAGATTAAATACTGAAAAAGTATATTTATTAGATATACAGTATATACAGTATATTAACTAGAACATTTGTACTGTAACATCTTAAAATAGTTGTTTATAGATTTTAAATGTGTACTGTTTAATAAAAATAAATAACAGTAACTAACATGACAGGACTCTAAGCATTTGCGATATTGATGCTTTACACAAACTTAGAGAAATAAATCACTGTTAAATCAGTTAAACATTTATTAAAATAATAATATTTGTAAATAAATATTTAAAGATAATTATTTGTATATAAATATAAGTAAAATCCTATGACATAATACCAGCCAACAGTTCTTGGGATAAACCTCCAAGGAGTTGATGAACCTTTGGATAACATTTAGATCTCATATGAAAAGAACATTTAAATTAAATGAGGTTGAAATGAAACAGCATGCAGTAAATATTAGGTCAGAATTATTTTAATTCAAGGTTATTAACATTTTCACTGGATGAACTTTAGAAGATATCCAGCCCATTTTATACATCATTTCCTCCACATTTCAGACCAGTGGTGTAGCTACTGGGGAGCTGTATTCAGGCCCCAGGACATATAGCCTCAAGAAAAAACAAAAATGACTTCAGTAAGTGAAGGTTATCAGATCCAGGTTGTGTTAATGATGTTTTGCCTTCAGTCATGTCTTTACAGATTGAAATTTATGCTCATGTTGCGTGAGTGCCTTGGCCAGCCAAGAACCCCAAAAAATCCAAAGATGCCTAGCTGCACTCTCCACATGTCAGTTACTCTCATTGTTAGCCAGGTTTCTTATATCGGTTCCACCTGATAAGATTGTTCCTTTTTCTTAACTGGCTTTCAGGCCTTGCCTACTGCAGCCTTCAGGCCTTGCCTACTCAAAAATTTTGTTTGATTTTGTTTGTTAGTGATTTTGGGCAGTTTTCCACTGACTTTTCAACATTAACTGCTGGAAGAAAAGGCCTGAGATATATCTCTCAGTGTGCACCCGTTTTACTATCTAACACCATTTCTCATGTCTTCAGAAAAAGCTGCAATCATATGCTTTCTGACACTCAGCAGTTCTTGGTGCCCTATTTTCATAATGCCATTCTTGGGTGGCTTTTCAGTCTAAATAAATCTGCCAATCACTCTCAGTAACCAATATACTGTGGTTGATAAAGCGCTGACAATTAACAGCACTACCAGAATTCACCACAATTGTCTGATCTTAAAGCTGAACAAACAGTTGTTACTGTCCAGTATTAATTACCAGTTGGTAATTGGGCTCCTCCTACAGCTCCTCACTGTTACAACATTGCAGGAAATATAAATCATGCTTTGCGCTCCCCCTCATGGACAGCTGTACACATGCTTTTCTTGACAAGCTGAGATATACAAAAAACAGCTTCTGAAGTGAAAGAAGCATGTGGACTGAGGTGGTATACTAATATTACAGGCTTTTACACTAATACAACTGGGGTTCTGGAGACAGGCTTTTGTGCAGCTCCACCAGAGACACCATTTTCCCTTAACAGTAAGTGGAGCATCAACATGGTTCTACTGCTAAAAATGACATACATAGACTGTGGTGAAAAATAAGTATTTGATACACTGCTGATTTTGCAGGTTTACCCTCCTACAAAGAATGGAGAGGTCAGTAATTGTTACTGTAGGTACACTTCAGCTGTGAGAGACAGAATCTAAAATAAAATACAGAAAATCTCATTGTATGATTTAAAAAAATAACAATTTGCAATGTATTGCATGAAATAAGTATTTGATCACCAGCATCAATTCTGCCTTTGACAAACCTGTTTTTCTACTCTGCACTCATTATGTGTATTAATTGCACATGTTTGAACTTGTGTCCTGTATAAAAGACAGCTTTCCACACACTCAGTCAATCATAGTCCAACCTCTCCACCATGGCCAAGACCAAAGAGCTGTCTAAGGACACCAGGGACAAAATTGTACACCTGCAAATGGCTGGTATGGGCAATCAATCAATGAATTAATCAATGAATCAATCAATGAATGAATCAATCAATCAATCAAAGTTGGGTGGTGGGAATGTAATAACTGTTGCCTCAATTTTTTTAGAAATGACTATTACACTTAGAATTAACATGACTGGCAGTCTTTCTTGGTCTGGGGCTGCATGCAAGAACTCTGAAAAAGTAGATGATTCTAAAAAATCATCCAGAAAGATCTGGAGAAGGTCTGTATGGAGGAGTGGGCCAAAATCCTTGCTGCAGTCTGTGCACACTTGGCCAAGAACTACAGGAATAATAATAATACAATACACAAAAGTTTCTGTACCAAATATGAAGTTCTGTTTTTCTATTGTAACAAATACTTATTTCATGCAATAAAATGCAAATGAACATTTGGATGAATTGTACAATGTGATTCTCTGGGTTTTTAACAGTTGACGTCTACCTATGATAAAAATTACAGACTTCTCCGTTCTTGTAGGTGGGAAAACTGGGAAAAATCAGGAGTGTATCAAGGGTTGTCCTAACCACATTAGAATAACACTGGGCTGCCAATGTGCCTGTAATGAAGGCCGAAGGTAATCTGGCACCTTTGTCCCTGTAACATAAGGCTTTCTGGACTATTGACATATGAGAATAAATCATTGACCTTGGTGCTGACCACACATGGATTTGTTAGTTGTCTCTACCAAGATAAAAGCATGACTCACAGAAGATGGGACCTGCTGCCATTCTTAGTGATTCCATGACAGTCTGGCACGACACCATTCCAGTCATGCATTGAAGTTAGTTGATTCCTTCTAGATGCGACTATTTTTTGATGATATGGGCATGTAGTTGGAATGCTCTCACAATGAACTTAATGAACTTTGCATTCTTATGATCTTAGATGTTTGCCTGTGCTAAGACTCTGTACATCTCAGACACGGATAAGAGAAAGCACTTCCGCTTGCTGCTGCATTTGTTCCACGGTGGAGGGCAAGAGATCGGCTCCTTCCAAAGTGGACTCATTAAAGTCATCTCTAAACCCTCACAGAAGAGACAGTCCATGAAGAATGCAGACTGTAAGTGTGTGTGTGTGTGTGTGTGTGTGTGTGTGTGTGTGTGTGTGTGTGTGTGTGTGTGTGTGTGTGTGTAAGAGCGAGTGAGAGATGAGACATGAATTAATCATGAATAATTGATGATTGATTATTGCTTTGTTTCAGTTAGAAACAAGGTCTAAATTTTCAATTTAAATTGCCAGTAGTTTATAGACCTGTCTGAACTAAACTGAATTATTGAAAAATGAAAAATCAATCAAATCAGAATCAATTTAATCCCCTCAATGCTGGGGGCTTTATACCCCTCTAGCCCAAGCTCATTCGTTTGTTCCACAGAGTCCTATTCCTATTGGGAGCACTTTCCATTAATGACTAGAATGACAAGAATGATTCACTCCTGCAAGAGAAGAAGAATTCAGTTACAATGACATTGTTCGCTCTCAGAACTGTTTCCAAAACGACTGCTTTTAAAAGACCACACGATTCATTTTTAACCTCTATTATTCAGTCTAAAGCAAAATATGAGCATCGGGAGCTTCATGCTGCTGTTATTTATGACAGGATGTCGATTTGAAAACCACTGAAAGCACCAGAGCTGCCAGTGTAATGAGCACTAAAATTATAGAGGATGTAAAGAAAGTGATATTCCCCCTTTTCTTCTTTCTACATCTGGGTTTTATTTGAGAGGGAGCCAGTTGTATGCCTCAGCCCACACTCCCCGACACTAACTGAGACACAGTCGGTTGTGTTATTTGTCCAAAAAACATAAAAAATTTGCTCAGGCCACTGGACCAGCCTGACCTACAGAGGTCAGGTATTTGACCTTTGACCATTTGGTCCTAAAGCACATACTGTTGGAACATGTTTTATTGACATTGGCTGTCCTGAGGTCTGAGAGACTCTGAGGAAAAGAAAGAAGTGCTCAGACCTCCAGGTGACAGTGGAGGGACGCTGAATTCCTCACCTTCCAGTGGGAAAGAGACACAATGAGCTGAATTTGTGACCAGGCTGGATTCGGCTCGGCCTTCTGACTGTGTGTGTGTGTACGTGTGTGTGTCCTTTGTGTTTATATGAGTGCTTCAGCTTCCACTAATGAGTCCTGTGTGTTTAATCTGTGTGTGTGTGTGTGTGTGTGTGTGTGTGTGTGTGTGTGTGTGTGTGTGTGTGTGTGTGTGTGTGTGTGTGTGTGTGTGAATGCAGTGTGTATTTCATCAGGTTCAAGAGTGTCGCTGTTTAACCGCTTGAGGTCTCAGACGGTCAGTACACGCTACCTTGCAGTGGAGGGAGGAGCTTTTGTTGCCAGCGCCAGACAGTGGACAGCTTTTACTGTCATTCTAGGTGTGCAATGATCATCCATATACCTTACTCTCGTTTGTTTGACACCTGGTTGGTTCATATTTCAGGTTCATGGATAATAACCTGATTTAAGAGTAATAAGTAATTCTAAAGTATGTATGTCTCTTAAAACATTTAACTTACACACACTATTAACATTTACTACAGTTCAAAAGAAAAACGTTAGGGTTAGGGTTAGGTCTGTCAGCAGACCTGAACACTGTGAAAGCTTCAGGTCATTCAAAACAGAGCTGAGCTGAGCTTCTGTAACCTGAAAAAAATCTAAACTGTTTCTGAAATGAAGTGTGGAAGTGTTTATCTGTTTAATCTTTAGAATTCTAGAACCACTTTATGGGATGTTTTTATAGTTTGACATGTTTTTATTCACCAGAAAAAAAATTAAAGTATTTATAGGAGACAGTCACACATGCCAGGTGTAGTTCCTAGGCTACTGAAATTTGTCTTCATTTGAGATGCAAAAATTAAGGAACCTATGAATTTGACCATGTTCTGAACATGAATGCACTTTCACCTACAATCATTTAGTCATTTTTATTTTATTTTTTGCTGATAAGGACTAAAAGCAAGTATCAGAAATCCTGTTGAAATTGAATATCCAGAGTGGTTTGAGGTGGAAATGCTTGAATTGTGAAGAGAAATTGTAATGTTCAGTGTTCATATATTCAGTGCCATTTCCTTTATTATTTTTGTTATTTATGAATGCATTGGTTTTATCCCTTCTTGGGAATTTAATATTGAAATTGAAATTTCACTATGTGAGCAAAGAAAGAGAGCAAACAGCCCCTTCCGTCTCATTTTCCTTTATTACTCAGTGGCATCATTAGTCCGGCCCTTTGTCACTCATGAGTTGGGGTCTTCATGCACGTACATGTGAGAACATAGCAGGAAACACGCACAGAAAGCCTCCTTTGGCATTTAAAATGGGATTGAATTAAGTTGGAAATGAGTGAATTTTACTGTAAGTACATTTAGGAGTGTTTACTTTTATACCTGGAGTAAAACATGTAAACCACACTTCAACTTTTACCACTTCAACTTTTATTATTTGTACTTGTACTTAATTATGGGAACTTTGTACTTCTGTCACCTAATTGTGTCTCTAATCAAATGTATATAAGCATGTAAATGCTCTCTCTCTCTCTCTCTCTCTCTCTCTCTCTCTCTCTCTCACTCTCTCTCTCTCTCTGCAAGTGGAGGAGCACAATCCAGACCGCAGTGATTACTCTGCGTGCGACAGTTATATCTGTTACGGTTGTGTGGTTCAGCTTGTGTGCACCGATTCAGGAGTCGCGCTGCCCCCCATGGTATATTACTGGCCCTTAATCTTACATCATTTTCACTGGTTCAGTTGTCACATACATAATGTGAAGAAATCAGTCAAACCACTTGGCTTAAATTTGAGGGTGTATGACTAATTTGAATTCCATACTGAATTCCGTTTTTCATGTGGAAATTGAATTTGAATTAAAATAAGCATTTTTGTAAAGGAGCACTCAGTGTAATTGAGTTCTCTTTGATGTTCACACGAGGTTGAACTAGACAGAAGTTCATCATTTTAGACTAATCAGAATGAGCTCTGTGATGCTTTCCCTCATTATTTTAAGTTGTTGCTCAGCATTTAACTCAGCAAACTTAGGGTCAAATCCTCTGGGCTACTCCAGTGTGCTGTTCCATTTTCTGCACAGCAATTACCACTGGTCTGGGCTAATCTGCCAGTGTTGAGCCCTCAATCATCTCTACTCCAGGGTCACTACAGCATGACTGAACCTGTACTCTGACTCAAGCTATTATAACTGGGTTATATGTATATCTTTCTGGGGGGAGGGGTTTGGGAGGGGGGTAGGGGCAATGATGCTCACTGGTTAGAGCAGTGGTTGAGGGTTCAATGCTTAGCAAGACCATTAACCCACCTTGTTCCCCAGGTGATGCAGTGGAAGCTGCACCAGTGGAGAACTCCAGCTGGGCACAAATGTGTGTGTCTGTGTGTGTGTGTGTGTGTGTGTGTGTGTGTGTGTGTGGGTGTGGGTGTGGGTGTGGGTGTGTGTGTGTTTTCACTGCATGGATAAGATAAAGGCAGAAGCCAAACACTAATGGGGATTGTCTTTCTCAGTGTAAACATATGGAGAATGGGCTGCTGTGGCCTGCTTGCTAGGGAACCAGCCTTGTTGGATTGATTCTCTGAACTGGTAGGACATGAATAAAGTGCCCTTGAACAAGGCATTTACCTCCCCAACTGCTCCTCAGGCACCGTGGATAGGGCTGCCCACTGCTCCAAGCATGTGTGCCTCCTAGTATGTGAATTCACTAGTGTGTGTATGTGTGTGTGTGTATGTGTGTTTCATTGCGTGGATGGGTTAAATGCAGAGGAAAATTCCCCTGTGTGCAAGCACAGTAGGTCTTTGGGCACATTTACGTTTATGTTTATTAAAAGAGCCACATTCACTAATTAGAAGGGGTGTCGAAGTAAACAGCTGTAACTGTTAAACCAACCTGCACTTCAGTTCTGAAGCTCCAGAGGTCAACAGCTTTGAGACGAGTTGGCTGCGGAACCATGAACAGAAGCTTACTGTCAGCCAGTCACATGCTCAGTTTACCAGGCTTAAAGCTCCTAACTTTTTAACTCCTTAAGCCCAGGTTAGGGAACGGGATCTGAACGCTTTGGCTGCAACTGAATGGCTCTGATTATTGTTCTCCAAGGTCATTCGGAAGGTGAACAAGCAGCATGCCTGTCTAGACGTGGATGAGCCGGTGTCCCAGCTTCACAAATGTGCCTTTCAGTTCACAGACAGCAAGCACATGTATCTCTGTCTGTCCAATGAAAAAATCTTACAGTATCAGGTAAAAAATATCCACACACAACCTAGTTGACACCTGTGATGTTCATTAACTATAATATAGTTCCTGCTCTTTTAATTGAGTTAGATTGTGATGCAGTACTCGTACTTTCAATACAGTAGAGTGTTCTTTTTGCTCTTTTAATTGATTTAAATTTTGATTGCATTCTTCTAGGCCTCTCCATGTCCAAAAGAGAGCAGTAGGGAGCTGTTGAATGATGGCTCCTGTTGGACCATAATTGGCACAGAGGTTGTGGAGTACACCTTCAGTGAAAGCCTCACCTGTATCCCAACCACCATAAGTCCAGTGCCAGTCATTCAGGGACTGGAGGTCAGAGATAATTAATGAAGCATATAGTAAAATTACTTCAATTGCTTTTTTTTTTATTTTTTTTTAGAAAAGCAGCACATTTAACATGTTATAACTTAAACATACTATAACACCATTATAACACAATAATTACACATGTAAAACATGCTTTAATTGTTAAATAAATATTTGATTTGTTTTGATCAGAATATGTGAATTAATACATAGTAAAATGTTTTATACTAGTTTCTGATTATTTAAAGCCGTTTGAATATTAATGCAAAATTTTGGCCACTGCAAAACAAAGGTTTTTGGCTGACATGATATTTTCTACACCAGAGAATAAATTTCAGCCTTTCATTTCTTTAAGACATTATTGTTGTTGGGATGTTCAGCTATGCCACAATTACCCATACTGACATTCTTCCAAAATGACACCCTACAATTATCCCTGACTGAAAGCTTCTCTCATTTTTCTTCTCATTTTTCAGAAGCTGGAACATACAGCTTTTAATGTACAAGACTTTTTCATTCTTAGACAATTAAATAATTTTGAGAATGTTGCTAAAAGTTCACAGTGGGTTCTTTCAGTGGTGACACAGAATGACCTACATTGTTCTCCAAACATCAGTATTTGAAAAGGAGATAAAATGGTTTTAAAGGTTTTAAGAACCTTCAAATTATGTAAAGTCTTTGCTTTAATGTACCAGTTCTATATCTGTCTGACTTTTCTGTAGACTGATTTGGCTCCTTTTGTGCTGTAGTTAAATGGAGGAGGTCATGTGGCCATGTTGGAGCTGCATGGAGAGAACTTCAGTCCTCACCTGAAGGTCTGGTTTGGGAACATGGAGGCAGACACCATGTACAGGTAAGGAGATGGCAGGTTACTGACACACCTGTCTGTAAACCTGTATTTGGCTGTAAATCTCACTACCTGGAGACCTGATCTTTAACTGATGGGTAAGCAAGGAGTGTATAATGACAAACAGTCTTCTTCTGATCTTGTTGGCACAAATCTTCTGTTTCCTGATTGGCTCCAGGTGAGGTTAGAAATGACCTTTAAGGCTTCCTCTCATCATTTTTAAACTACAGGATGTCTGGATGATAAACAGCTCTGACATCTGTGTTATTCATGTAAGAATGCATGAGCAATAAAACCTGCATCCTTTTCTAAATTATACCCAAAACACCCAACGTCATAAAGGAGAAACAGGAGTTCATTCTTTTCTGCTGCCACCAGGCAATCACAGCTGAAAGCCTGCGTGTGTCACGGATGTTGTGCTGTTATAACAAAACTACACCAATCAACCATAAAATAACATGACCCCTTGTTTCTACATTCACTGTCCATTATGTCAGTTCCTCTCACCATACAAGAGCATTTTGTAGATCTATAATTACAGACTGTAGTCCATCTATTTCTCTGCATGCTTGCCTCCTCACCCTGTGCATTAATGGTCAGAACCCCACAGGACCACCACAGAGCAGGTAATATGGGGGTGTTGGGTCATTCTCTGCACTGACACTGACAAGGTGGTGGTGTGTTAGTGTGTGGTACAAGTTGAATATTGTGAAATATTCTCAATCAGATTTTGTAGTGGGGGTGGATTGTTGATAGAGTGTCCAATAGCGTGTCTGGCGATCTCATTGTCATTGGCATAGTATGTGTGTCTTGATAGGACAGGACGATAGGACGATCAAATGAAGAACAAAGGTAGATATCTGTTTTTAACATTTGCAAATAAATTCCCTTCCCTTCCCTCTTGCAGGAGTCCCCGGTCTCTGCTCTGTGTCGTCCCTGACATCTCAGTTTTCAGTGGGGAGTGGAGGTGGCTCAGGCAGCCAATCACTGTCCCCCTATCTCTGATCCGACTGGATGGGTTGATCTACCGGAGCTCCTTCACATTCACCTACACCCCAGAGCACAGTGCCACCTCTCAGCCGTGCACCACCACTGAGAGAACCCCCAACTCAGATATGCTGATCGACACCATACACCAGGAGTTCACAAGAACTAACTTTCACCTGTTCATGCAGAGCTGACCCAGGCAGAACCAACATGAGTTGTGTAGATACATAACAGACCTTCACTTTGGTAGATGTTATTACAAGGTTTAGATCTCAGAATTCACATACTAGTGCATCTCAAAAAACAATACTGGGAAAAAGGTTTAATTTAATTTAATTTAATTTAAAAGTTAATCTGTTATATATTTTGTATTGATGACATTTAAAGTGATGTTTAGCACCTTTAGTTTTAAAGTTGATACTGTGATTAGTAATCTTTTCAAATTTGAATTAAAATGATCTAATATTTTGAGATTCTCGATTCCTATTTTTCATGAGTTATAAGCCAAACTGATCAACAATAAAACAAACAAACAAAAAAAGGCTTGAAATGTCTCTTTACATTTAATGAATATAAAATATGACAGTTTACCTTTTTGAATGAAACTGTAATCACAAATGAATCTTTTAATGATAATTTTTTTAGCTGCACTAGTACACAACATCAAAAGTACCATCAAACACAAATAAAAAAAAACATATAAAGAGAGCTTATGAATAGAAAAATATAGGATTTAGGATATAGGAACTACTAATCTCTTTTGCTCTGAGAGAACACTCCCAGTCCAGCTTAAGGAGGATAAGAACACAGCAGACCTAGCAAAGATCACTGAATGCACAATAGGCAATTGATCTATTTTTGTATAAGCTTGGTGACACATCCAGCATGGCTAGACATCTGAAGTGAATCACTCTGGTGTGTAAAATGTTCTAAATAAATAGCAAAATTTTGAAATTGAGTTTCCAATTTCAACTTCGATGAAGTTTGTATTTTTTACATGGGGATTCTGTTTTCTGTTGTTGCAGAGAGAGTAAAATACCAGAAAAAAAGGGACTTTTAGGTACTGGTACCAACAGATCAGATGATCAGTAGTGAGTAATAAAACTTCCTGCTGTGATTAAATTGTAGAACTGTGGAATTGTACAGTGCATTTGGAAAGTATTCACAATCCATCACATTTTGTTATGCTACAGTCTTACACCTAAATTTATTAAATAATTGTTCCCCTCACAATTCTACACACAATACCACACAATGACAAAGTGAGAAAGTCTGTTTGAAGTTTGAAGTTTGTTTGAAGTCTTTGCAAATGTATTAAAATAACATGTACATACTTAAGTATTGACAGTCTTTGCTTAGCAGCAATTACAGCCTCAAATCTTTTTGACTATGATGCTCCAAGCTTGGGAAACCTCTTTTTGGGAAGTTCCTACTATTTTCCTTTGCAGAACCTTTCGTGCTCCATCAAATTGAATGGGGAGCGTTGGTGCGCAGCCATTTTTAGATATCTCCAGAGATGTTGAATTGTGTTCACATCTGGGCCCTGGCTGGGCCACTCAAGGACATTCACAGAGTTGTCTCAAAGCCAATCCTTTGTTATCTTGGCTGTGTGCATAGGCTTGTTGTCCTGTTGGAAGATAAACTTTGTCCCAGTCCACAGCGCTCAAGGATGTCTCTGTGCAACGCTGCAGTCATCTTTCCCTTGACCCTAACTGGTCTCCCAGTCCCTGCAGCAGAAAAACATCCCCACAGCATGATACTGCCATCACCATGCTTCACTGTAGGAATGGTATTGGCTAGGTTATGAGCAGTGCCTAGTTCCCTCCTGACATGATCTTTGGCGTTCAGTCCAAAAAGTTCAATCTTTTTGTTTCTCATGGTCTGAGAGTCATTCATGTGCCTTTTGGCACAGTCCAGATGGGCTGTCATGAGCCTTTTCCTGACAGGCCTGATTGGCGGAGTGCTGCAGAAATGGTTCTCCTCTCTCCACAGAGCAACATTGGAGCGCTGTCAGAGTAACTATTTGGTTCTTGGTCACCACCGTGACTTAGGCCCTTCTACCACCATCACTAAGTTTGGCCAGGCGGCAAACTCTAGGAAGCTTCCTGGTGGTTCCAAACTTCTTCCATTTACAGATGATGGAGGCCACTGTGCTTACTGGGACCTTCAATGTAGCAGAAATGTTTCTGTACACTTCTCCAGATCTGTGTCTCAGTACAATCCTGTCTCAGAGGTCTACAGTCAATTCATTAGACTTCATGGCTTGGTTTGTGCTCTGACCTGCACTGTGTACTATGGGACCTTATATAAACAACAACATCGTTCCAAATCATGTCCAATCAACTGAATTTACCACAGGTGTCCAATCAAGCTGTAGAAACATCTGAAGGATGACCAGTGGAAATATGAAGCACCTGAGCTCAATTTTGAGTGTCATGACAAAGGCTGTAAATACTTTTGTCCATTATATATTTGTGTTTTATTTTTAATAAATTTGCAAAGATGTCAAACAAACCTTTCTCACTGTCATTGAGGGGTATTGTGTGTAGAATTTTGAGTGAAGAAATGAATTGAATCCATTTTGAAATGAGGCTGCAAGATAATAAAATGTGCAACAAGTGAAGCAATGTGAAACTTTTCTGGATACACTCTATACAGAAGAGGACCCATCATAAGGTCCCTCACACACATACACACCAACAGTGAGCAGTGTAACTATGTTGCCTTGAAATTATGGTGCTTCCTCCTAGTAGAAAGTCTTTTTAGACAGTACAGACAGTTACTCCAACAAAAGAAGGATAAATTCTTGGTTATAGCCTTGATTCCAGGAAAAAACTATGAAGGAGGAGGAGCCCCAAAACTTTTGTTCATATAATATATAATATTTTTTCACTGTACATGTGTTCTGTTGATATTATCTTCTTTCCAAAACATCTCCACATTAGTATTGGTATGGGGGTTGCATTATTTGCCAAGTGGGTTTGAACAAAGCTGCTATTGTCACAAATCTACGAGTGTGAAAATCGGCATCAAAGGGTGAAAACTTGGCACCCTTTCTACAAGATTGTGTTCTTGTACTTTTGGGGGGCACTTGAAAGGATCTTGGCTCCTTTCCTTTCTTAATTATCAAGGCAAACATGCGTGAGACTGTTGGGTTTGGCACAGCACATCCAGCTAATCTTTATCATGTGTCCACCGCTCTGATGGGCCCCCAAAAATTCATATTCACTTCAGCTGGCCCTAAATGGAGAAGAGGACACATGAAAGGACCTATTCTTCACCTTCTGTACCTTTTTGCACCACTTGTATAACCAAGATGACAGTCTTCAAAACATTTTATGTAAGAAATCTCTCCCAGTTGATTTTTGTTGCATGTAAAAAAAATGGGGGGGGGGGGGTTCCTTTGGTCACCAGGTCTCAGAACTTCCATTTTCTGCACATAAAGGCACTTCTGTTCTTGTTATCTCACCCTGACTTTCTCTGATACATCACCACTCTTCCATCATACAACCTGAACTACAAAGTGAAGAGTGAATTAAGCTTCTGATTGACGGGGGGACGAGGGATTCCTAGGCTTGAATGGTCGGCAAGAGCCCTGAGCAGAATTCCGACTTTGAAAGAAATATGGGAAGTATGCTCCAGTCTGTTGTTCACCAGTGCATGTCATTCCAAATGTGATCCTCTTAGTTTGCTGGTCCATATGATACTGGTTCTCTGCCCAGTCCTTGGGACCCAAGGTTGTACTTAACACTGTGTATTAGACTTGAAACTGATGCCTATATGTATCTGTACTGTAGTGAAAGTATTTGTGCTGTATCACAATCTAACTCAATTAAACGTGATATCAAATATAGATATTGAAAATATATTGAAGTATATTAAGGATATAAATGATTTAAAGCAGTGTGATACAAAAACCATCAAAACTTTACATGTCCAAATGAAAATAGAAATAGAAAGTAATTCATTCTTGTTTCTTATTCATTAAAAGTTCTTCCATGTTAGATTGTCTGTGCATTATTCTGCTTAATGACGGTTTATATTTGTGGCAACGACACTGGGCTTGCAAATCAAAAGACAGGAAACCCAGTATCCAAATGCCACATTTTTTTTTTCAGTATTTCAGTGACTGACAAGAGGACTGTAAATAGTAATAAAAAAAACTATAATAAACACTTGCTTAAGTATGTTTCTAGCATGAGACATTTATGAGAAGGTGGTTTCCCACGATTATGTGCACTTTATTACTTTCCACAGTGTACAGAAAAAGGTAGACACTGCCTCAACATAAGCCTGTCATCATAAAATAAACATATCACTTCAACAGTCATCAGTAAAGACACGAACATGGACTATAAATTTAGAAGCAGCACATTCAGACAACGTTTGACCCTGGAATCAGGACCTACTGTATTTACTTATTCCCTCAATCCTTATCATCTCCATATATCACTCACTGACCACACACACACACACACACACACACACACACACACACACACATACACACACACACACTGATACACTTGTCATCAAACCATTCATCATACAGGCTGAAAGAAGTAAACATGGATGGGTGTATTCCAGATGTTCGCGCATGTCTGAAGATTTTGGCTCTCAGGTGAAGGGAAATGGTCATTTGTAAAGGTCGCTGGTGAGGTAAACTAGTTTAAATGACCAAAGCCAGTAAAATCTGGGAGATTGACAGTTTCAAAAAGTTAAAGACAATAAATAATCAACAACATGGTATTTAGAATTAATTTTTTCTCTACACATTGAAGAAAGAATCAGACTTGTTTCTCCCAATAGACCAGAGGTGGAAAACACTGGAGTAATTAAACTGCATTATTATTGTGGAGAATTTCTACTTTACCTGAGTATTACTGTAATTTATCACTTGCTCTTGTATTCAGTATTAGAGGGAAAACTTTTACTCACTTTTACTATTTACATTTTTATTTAGAACATCAAGGACCTACAAGTATGAATCTCAAAGCTACACTGTATATCTTGTCAACATGTCTAATATTTCTCATAATGAGTTTGCTTCTAAGCATACTCAAAAATGTATCATTATAATAACAACACAATTTCTGTTAATGTATTTCAAAATGTAAACAAATGTGTGAAGAAATAATGTCATAATATGATTACAACATTTTTAAATGTGAAATATATTGACTTGATGTAAGATGTTTTCAGTTGCTGAGAAATCATATTATAATATAATATAAAATAAAACTTAAATCTTATTAAATTAAATACATCAAGGTATCATGTCTGTCTTCCCCTCTGTGGGGCTCTCTTTGTTTCTTTGGGAGTATTAGGAAAGAGATTTTCCCAGAAACATATTTCCTACAGCTCTGCAAAATGACGCCTGACCTGCTGGAGAACCTACTGATCTTCCTCCTCCAGCGGACACAAAATCCTTCGTTTCATCGTTTACATCCGCACATGGTTCCGGTTCCGGATCTGATGGTATCAGCAGAGGCACTGTTTTGGGTGAAGACAGTAGTTCAGCACACAGCCAGTGCTTTCAAATGTTCTTTGAAATATAGGTTCCTAAGAGGGTTCTTTGGAAAATTTTGGTCAGTTTTTACAAAAAGGGTTGTGTATAGACTTGAATTTTTTTTTTTCCTCAAAATATCAGTGTTATTCTTTTGGTGCTTTATAGCACCATTGTAGTCATTCTTTTAACCATTTGATGGACAACATGTGCTCACCCCCTCTAATGCACAACATGGGACAAATATGACCTGCTTTCCTTTCCCAGGTTATTTCATGCTGAGTTTTTCTTTGCTCTCTCATTTGAAATTTATTTTATAATTGAATATTCCAGGAATTCTTTAAATATCTTGTTTTACCACAGATTACCACAGATCTGCATATTTAAATAAAGTAAAGCAGGAATCACCAACCCTGTTCCTGGAGAACTCCAACCCAAATCTAACACACCCCATTCAGCCAATCAAGAACCACTGAAGACATTAATAAGATGGATCAGGAGGGATGGATTAAGATTGTATTCAAAGTCTCTGAGAAGGCAGCTCACCAGGAGAAGGGTTGTGACCCCTGAAATCAAGGTTTTATGACAAATATTTTGACCCTCAGAACCCTGTTTCCAAGCCAATATGTTGTAGTCTACACTTTTAGCAAAGAGTTTGGTAACAGGGTAACCCATAACATTACTAATGGCAGTAATAAACATGTTCAATAATCAATTGTTTCATTATTAATGGACACTACTTAAGACGTTGTTAAGAATTACTGACTATCTAAGCAAATAATTCATGAAGTTACACTTATATAGTACCTTTTAAAAGATACCCAAGGTTACAATTAACATGCTACACAATCACCCTCAGCCTTCAACCAACACAGTGGAAAGTGACAATACACTGGACTTGAACAATGAATGAGCAGGTGTCTCAATACTTTTGTCCATATAATTGTTATTTACAGGTAGAGAGTATACTGTGTGCAACTGGCTGCTGCTTCTCAAATATTTAATATTGCATTACTAACATTACTAACCATTTAGTTTAATACTGTCACAAGTATTTTTAATGAATGTATCTTATCGTAAGGTGTTACCAAGAGTTCCATATCCATATCTAAAAAAAAGGCATTAGTTGACTAAAAACACAGTGTGATTTGGTGTTCTTTACTTTTTTATTGTTGTATCTTTATAAAATGTCGATTGATGTTATTAAGGAGGTTTAACATCTCTATCTTTATATGCATCGCTGTAGGTTGGGTTGGAGGAAAAGTCTGCTGTCAGGTTCACAGAGGACTGGGATGGTGCATTATTTGGCAAACGTTTTGTACGATTTCAACACTTTTCATTCATTAAATGCGTTTTTTTTAATTCATAACCAAAAATAAAGTACTTTTAACCATTTTAACCCTTTATAAGTCTTTATTACAAAGTAATACTGGTGTTTGGAATACTACCATCAGGCAGAAGAGAGAATATGGCGTGGAGTCTGAGTGAAACAGAAACTCTGACAGAAAGTGATTTCAGGGGACACGGGGTGTAAATGAGACCTAAATGCATTTTTAGGGAGGGAAGTTGAGAGTGAGGGCAGGTTTGAATCCTGAACGGAGCCTCTTTCCTCCCCTCTCATCTCAACTTACCTCTTTTCCGCTATTCCTGTGGGTACCTCTTTCCTTCCTCAACGTCAATAAGCTTCTCAGCTTCCTCCCCAGCCACGCACGTGCAGTCACATGCACAATCGCCCACATGCACATGCATATGCACCCACGCGGTCACACACACAGGGCTGATCTGCAGGGGTGGCTGTGGGGTCTGTTAGGAGGTGCATGTGTGGAGGGTAGGGCAAGCATATCCTCATACCTATAGCTGTTACCGATCTGCTGGGAGAAAGACTCCAGTGTTCACTGACAGGATGAGGGTTTAATGTGTCCAAATATAGAAAGAAAAACACCCAAAAGACATAAAGTCACTTATTATTTTATAGCACACGGATTAAAATCACTGGCTCCAATTTGCTCTGTCTGCTTGCAGGAAACCTAGCCTGCATTAACTTGAGTCGAGTTAATTAACTCGGGTCATTTGACACCTGCTTCTTCATTATTTCATCTGAAATCAAGGGTATTAAAAAGAGTTCCTCTTGCTTTTGTTATTTTAACTGTCTCTACTGTTGATGGAAGGCTTCCTGCTAGATTTTGGAGCACTGCTGTGAGGATTTGATTGCATTTAGCAGCAAGAGTATTAGTGAGGTCAGGATGTTGGAAAATCACCACCCCACCTCACCCACAACTCCCCTAATACCAAAAGTACGAAAAACACAGTTCCACTGCTTCACAGCTCAAGGCTTTATACCCAACACCTGTCATGAGACAAGGTGCCAATAGGTTCATGATTATCTGCTCTTTATCAGATAGTCCTATTCAAGAAGCCTCCACCCTTTAATTAAAGATTTGAAGCACATTAATAGGTTCTTCCACAGTTTCAGATTGAAGAACCTCCAGATGTTCCTCAAGGATTTGATACTTTTTACAGAGTAGAAGTAGCTGTCTTGCATTTCCATACGTATTTTGGCATGTGAACCATTTGGGTGAGCAATGTCCACCATCAGCCCACCCATAGCTACCACCAGCCCACCTGTAGCCACCCCCGGCCCACCCATATAATACAAGTAAGCATATTTACTACAGACGTAGCAATGGTTGCTGAAATGAGGATTTCAGTTGTCTTCAAATTTCAGGACTGCTGCCTCGTGGGAGTGCAATAAAGAAGACATTTTGATCTTTCCCTGAGGATGCATGTGGCCAGGCCCAAGTGCCCACACAGGCACATTTTACAGCCTTATAGGTATCAAAAGACCTGAGTTTCAAAATGAAATACCTCATGTTTAACTCAGCAGAACTGCCTCACAAGGCTGGACATGAATACACAGCCTTGACCACGATGTCAGCCTTTTCTTTCCAGGCTGCGTTTCCTGAGCTTCTGACTTGTGCTCTTTGTGCAAGGAAGAGAGCATGTGCAGCTTGTCCAAGGCACTATCTCCCCATTTTGATTCTTTGCTCCCCAGAGCACAAGAAGGAAGCCTTTGGAGATAATGTTTCTGACTGGAAATTTGGATTTGTGTCTAGACTGCTGGTTCTGAACACTGGTTGAAAGAAGGATGATGCTTGTTGCCTTTGGAGATCATTGGTAAGAATTATAGGAGCCATTGATAGAAAACGGAATTGTCCTTGTTCATCTGAAATATGTGTAAAATATATAAATATACTGATAAACATCAAGGAGCCAAAAATATTAAGCCAATAATATATAATATGCCTATCCCTATCCCCTGACGAGTACTGTTTTCTTTTAGATGACTTGGACACCTAGGTACATAAGTGCCATTTACCTGTGGGAGGTGCTGGATCTGCATCAGATCCACAGAGGATCCATGTCAGACAGACAGGAGTTGCTGATGAATATCTTGATGCCAGATACTACAGAGTAACTTCAAAGGTTATTCTGTTTTGGCAACACTCAGGTGACCATCAACGCAAGCACAATTGGCTTGTAGAGCAGGCCAGTGATTAGAAGCATTCAAGCAGGTCCATCTCTGAATAAATTAAGGTTTTGGAGTGGCCAAGTCAAAGGCCTGACCTCAATCCCAGTGAAAGACCGTAAACAGGCAGTGTATGTTGGAAAGCCCAGCAGTATAGCTGAAATAAAACAATTCTGGAAAAAAGAAATGGCCAAAGATTCCACCATAGCAAGAGCATAGGTGTAAATATCTTATTAGGTAAGAACAGTCCCTATTAATATTTAAGAGAACTTGTTTGCATTATCTTTAAAATCACATCATGTCACATCTACCTCGGCCTACATCTCCAACATGACATTTAGGCTTAAAACATTTCATGAACCCTCCCAAGGGATCAAAAATGTTCTATCCTATCCTATCCTATCCTATCCTATCCTATCCTGTCCTGTCCTATCCTATCCTATCCTGTCCTGTCCTGTCCTATCCTATCCTGTCCTGTCCTATCCTATCCTATCCTATCCTGTCCTGTCCTGTCCTGTCCTGTCCTATCCTATCCTATCCTATCCTATCCTGTCCTGTCCTATCCTATCCTATCCTATCCTATCCTATACTATCCTATCCTATCCTATCTTATCCTATCCTATCCTATCCTATCCTATCCTATCCTATCCTATCCTATCCTATCCTATCCTATCCTATCCTGTGCTGTCCTATCCTATCCTATCCTATCCTATCCTATCCTATCCTAGATATTTTGCACCTCAGTTACATTCAAGGTGGAATGGAAAGTTGCAGTAAAAGTAGCTGGTGAGAACCTCAGTCTCATGAGTGCAACTGTAGAGTGTGATAATTTAGCACATTCAGAATTTGATGTCAATTCATAAATAACTAACATAGCTGGGGTTATGTGACAAAACAATGACAGAGACAATGGATTGTCATCCCGATCAATGTTGAGACCAAATCTACATCCTTGTTCCACATCCTTCACCACAAGTTATTGCAAACATTTGGTTGCAATTGTTACTGCCAAGGGTGGCTTAATTATTTATTAGGTTTAGGGGGGCAATTATTTTTTCACCTGTGTGATCCAGGTTTTGAATACATCTTAATCTACAGAAAATTGTTTGTTTAGAAGCTGCATTGCATCATATCACTAGCACCATTGACAGGTGAAGTGAAAAACATTGATTATCTTTGTCTAAAGTGGTTCTTGTCAAGAGGTGGATATAATAGCAAGTGAGCAGTCAGTTCTTGATTTTGTGTTGAAGAAAAATGGACAAGCATCAGCATCTGAAACACTTTGACCAAAAACAATCTGTGATGTTCTAGAAGACTGGATCAGAACTTCTCCAAAACATCAGAACTTGTGGGGTGTGGTATGCAGTGGTCAGTACCTCCTAAAATGCACCTAGAAAGGACAACTGGGGAACTGGGTCATGGGCACCCCTATCTCACAACCTATTGGACTTACAGAAAAAAGCACATATGCACAGTCTGTTTAATGTTTGTCTTTAAGTTGCACATATTGCTGACACAAATGTGCAACTGCACACATACAGCTTGTATAGACCCTATACAAAAGCACTGTCTGGAGCAGATAAACATGTACCTATTGGCACCATGCCTAATGCCAGGCATTGGCTAGAGGGGTAAAACGCCCCCAGCATTGAGCTGTGGACGCTCCCATATCTAGTAGAAAGCCTTCAACGGACAGTGGTGACATTATTTTTAAAATTCTTGATTTCAAATGAAACAATGAATGAACAGGTGTCCCAATACTTTTTCCCATATAGTGTCATTTGTTTGCCTTTTTGAATCTTACATCCCCCAGGCCAGTACAGCAGTTTAAATGGAAGGGGAATGCCACAGCCTGAATTGTGTGTGGCTGTAATTTCTCTCCCTCTGGCACATATTGTAGCAGCTCCTCACTCTGTCAACACTTTCACCCTGTCATTAGACCTGCTCCACTTGGTCACAAAGGGGCGAAAACATAAAAGCTAAGCTAAGGCAAAGAATGTTAATCTGTCTCCATTCCTATCATTACAGGACAGGGTGATTGTAAACGTATCTGAACAGTAAGCAGAGAGGTGGTGTTTTCATTGGCTGCTGAGAGATAATAGAAATGTTTATGAAAAAGAAGTATTTATGAAAATGTACAAAGACAGTACTTTTTATTTAGGCTCTCTCAGATTAATTACTTTCACTATTAACATACACCTGTAATAACAAACATAATTTCTTCTCTAATATTTGAGATGCTAATAATAAAACACTGAAAATGTAACATAACGTAGTCTTATCATCAGTGTGCAACATAATGTAGTTAACTGGGCTCCAGAACATGCTCCAATTTGGTCAGATATCTCTCCAAGTGTGTCTGAAGGCTCGGTTGTGTGTTTATGTCCTGGCAATCACTGCTATATTTTAGGAATCTTCACTGGTGGCATATTTGAGCACCACTTTGAAGCAGATCATCAACTCACAGTGAAAGGTACCCAGTCAAAGGTGCAGCTTACAAACATAGTGGAGGTAGTTTCATGTACTGCAGCTAGTATATTGGCCTCCATCATCCATAAATGGAAGAGGTTTGTAACCACCAGAACTTGTTAGAAAGAGCTGGTGAGGTTTAGCACAAAGTAATCACTAGGTGGTTGTAGTTTGTTGGTCACAAATGTGTTTCTATGGGACTGCTAGATGGATGATATGGTGTTCTAGGTGCATGTGGTGTAGTTGCTGTGATTACCCATCCTGCAGAAAAATAAGAATAAAAAGAAAATGGAAGAAAAGTCATATAAACCAGACAACAATGTAGTTTTTCATTGCTTTGCAGTGCACATCCATAATGCGCAGAAGGTATATTCAGGTTTCAGGTTGACTATAACTTAAGAATTGTAGCAAGTAGCCTATCAATCTCATTGCCCCCAAGAACAGTGGCATGATTTCTGTAGAGTTTCCGCCTAAATTCCTTGCTGACTCAGATAAACCATGGGTCACCAGTTATCCTAACGCAGTGCTGAAGTGGTTGGACCACTTTAGCTCTTAAAACCCCATTACAAGATTGAGGCCGAAAGCGTAAGGTGTTGACTCACTGTCTTTACTAAAAAAGGTCAGAGATAATTGCTTCCACATTTTATGGACCACCAGAGAATAACAGCAAGCTGTGATCCTCACTCACATGATGAAGATCCAACGCTTTTCACCAGGTAGCTGCAGCATGACCTGTCCAAAATACAAATCCTCCTGTATTTTGCCCTTCAAACGTGAAAGATCTCACAAAGTTACCTTCAGTTCCCCGCACAATCATTAATTAGTGCAGATTAACAATTAAACAATCATCTTAAAACTTTAGTATGTTTTATTTGTAATGTTACAAACACCAGGATGCTTCTTATCATCATTTTATTCCCATGTTTACATGGATTTACACTCAGGAGTTCTTAATGTCCAAAGTCAGGAAAGGTCAGGAATTAAGGGATTGTGTCCAATATTAAGTGATTATTTGGAAAAACATGTTTAAATATTTATGCAATAACTGTATCACAGTAAACAGAGTGTACAATTACACCTACTCTATATAGACAAAATTCACTGTTTCTTCTGAAATCAATTTCTTTTGAAATTAAAAAGAGATTCCAGGGAGTGCATTTTAATAGTTTTTAAACAGTGCTGTGCAGATTTGATTGCATTCAGCATTGACAAGAATTTTAGTCAGGCCAGTGTGTTGAATGATCACCACCCTACCATCATCATCTCCATCCAAGTCTCCAACGCTGCCCAAAAGTACTGGATGGAGCTCTATCATTCCAGAGAACACAGTTCCACTGCTCCACAGCTCAGTACTGGGGAGCTTTACACCCCTCTAACCCATGCTTGGAACCAATAGGTTCATTTTTGAAAATCTGTCCCAGAGAGTCCTATTCTACTGGTAGTATT